>PVHY01002291.1:0-130540 GCA_004024945.1 Uropsilus gracilis | reverse complement strand
CAATGAGATACCACCTTACACCAGTAAGAATGGCCCACATCCAAAGAACAGACAACAAGAATTGCTGGCGAGGATGTGGAGAGAAAGGAACACTACTACACTGTTGGTGGGAATGTAAACTAGTCCAACCACTATGGAAAGCTGTATGGAGGACCCTCAAGTTAATGAAAATGGAATTACCATTTGACCCAGCAATTGCGCTCTTGGGAATCTACCCAAAAGAGACCTATATGTGGGTACAAAGGGACACCTGCGCTCGGATGTTTACTGCAGCACAATTTATAATTGCAAGGACATGGAAGCAACCTAAATGCCCCAAAACTTGATGACTGGATGAAAAAAATGTTGTACATATACACAATGGAATATTACTCATCAATTAAAAATGACAAATTTGATGAATTTATGGAAACCTGGATGTACCTAGAAGAAATCATTCTAGTAGAAACGAGCCAGATAGAAAGGGACAGAAACCAAATGGTTTCACTAATATATGGTCAACCAAATGAAACTGCACAAATGGAGAATGGGGACCAGCTGGAGCGGGTGGGAAGGGGAGGTGGTGGGGGACCCCCAGGGACTGAAATGATGTGAAATAAATATAAATAAATAAATTTAAGAAAAAGAAAATATTGGGCTTATATATTCTCATGGACACACCAAGTATATCAGTATAGATGGAAAAATTCTCTGCAAAGATAATTTGATAACAAGCTAAAACACAAACTCCATAACAAGGAATAAAAAGCATGGCAATGGGTAGGAGAGAAAGCCACACTATCCTGCCAAAAAGCTCACTGCTGACATAGCAACCCATAGATGGAAGGGACAGGAAAAGACAAGTTTTTCCCTAAAAGTAAGGAGTTCATGCCTCACACTGGACACCCCAGTCCTAGGAAACTGTACTGGAGAGACAGGACCTTCAAAACATCTAGTTTTGACAACTACTAGGACTTGTCACTAGGAGATCTTAGAGGAATGGGGAAGGGAGAATTTGCTCTTAAAGGGCAAACACACAGATTCAGTCACCCTGGACCCAATGTGAACGTAGTAGTTTAAAGAGCATCTGAGTCACACATGAAGGAGACTCAATGTTAATAAAAGTGTCTGTCAGGTGGCAAAGGCCTATTAAAAACTTCTGCAAAGATGGAGGCAACTAACCTTACTAGAGCCAGAGATATGGGTTCCATTTTAGCGTATCTCCCATCCTACTAAAGACAGTTGATTGAGTATGTACCACCACTCTAGTCTGCTGAATGAGTCAGGGTTCATCCTACCCCAAACACCTCCTATCTCTCTTAAGTCTTCTCTGCCCAACAGTGAACTCTCAAGACAATCACTAACCAAGTCCCCAGTGACAACAGAATGTTGTCCATAGAGCAGTATCTTTATTCCCATCCTTGGTCTTACTTTAGCTCACCATTACCTCCCCCAAGGATGATATACTTGTCTAAAATCCTGATTCTTAAAGTCTATCTCAAGGGGACACCGCCTTGTCTTTGGATCTGGAGATAGCTAACAGCTCCATCTCCACAAAATCTTACAAACTGACCTCCAACTTCTTTAATTAGGTGTTCAAGACATCCCTCTCCTTGCTACATCTCAACAATGAGAGCTTATTAAGAATAAACCAGGCTACAAAGGGCTGAGAGACAAAGAAAAAAGTTAAATGATAAGGTTCAACATCTACAGAAGGCACTCTCTCAAGATGGGGAAAGGCAGCTGTTTCATGCCATACATAGAATCAAGCACAAGGAGGCAAACAAAATAGTAACAGAGGCCTGAATTCCAAATGAGAATAAGATAAAAAATCCAGGAAAACACCCTAACAATATGGATAAAGAATTAAAATTAAACCTCATGTAACAGACATATGTAAATTTCTGTAACCATGGTAAGATATGAAAAAAAATATATATGTAAGACATTCACTGGCTGTTTCTTAGCCTTCTACATGCACATTATTCAAATGACTTTTGAAACAACTAGTCTTGTAGACATCTCCTCTATACTTTCAGAGTCACCTTGGTCTCCTTATTTTACATTTTCCCAAACTTTGGTGTGCTTTTGGTCTTTATGGTATCATCTTCAGGATTCTTATTGTATTCTCCATCACCCCTTTATTCCTATATCAGTTTATAACCAACTCTCACTCAAATGATTAAACTCTCACCTAGCCTGTCATCTTGCTTTGGTCTTGAAACACATTCCAAGGTGCACAGTTGAAATAATTTTCACCAACTGTAATTAATATCTTATTAGATCCCCGAGGACCCCAAAACCCTCAAGAGTAAGATCAATCTCTAGATTATCAACTGGGCTCTTTCTGTATCTCTTCTAATGTTTATTTCCCTCTCTGGTACAGATGTTTTTATCAACAGCCTTTCATTCAACAATCACACTCATGAAGTCCTTGTGTAGATGACTAGTTAAAGAACAGTGTTTTTGGTGAAAGCTTTATTTTTTCTTCCTCATCAAAAATGCTTGTGAGCAGCTGAATGGTCATCTCCCTCCATACAATACCATCCTCATTAAAACTACCTCATCATTTTGAAAATCCAGATCTCCCACAAAATCTTACCTTAATTTGAGGAAGCAATTATTGATGCCCAGAGATTTACAGTGCTCCATGGACTCAATAAAAAATATGTGTATCACACAGAAGAATAATCAATTCTTTTATTTATTCCTAAAGCAATATTGTGAATTTTTGAAGTTCAGTAGCAACCTGTTGACATAATTTATAGAAAACTGACAATGTCAGCACAATAAAGATGCTATAATTTAGATAGATAAAGATCAATCTGAATTAAAAGCTAAGATGTAAAATATTCATTATTGCCAAAAATACACAGAATGAATTAAATAACCTTAAGATCAATGCCAAGTAACAATCCTCTGGATTTCTGTTTTTGAGGAAAAGATAAAAATAATTCATTATTAGAATGCTAGTTGAAAGGATGTGGAAATTTAAAGTTTTGGAAGCATTCTTTTTGAGTGCATGTCCCATACACATTTTTGGCAAAGATAACTGTAATGTGACCTCTGACCAAATATCCCATGCATTAATGGAGTGGAATAGATTAGTGAGGTTTCATTTTCCAAATCAAAATTTAAGGTTTCTCTACTGGATGAAACATTCACCTGGTATAATTCACAGTAGCTCCAATTGACTTTAATAGTTGGACAAGTTTCCTTAGCCTCCATCAACCAATCATATTACCTTTGGTCTTTTAAGCAATGGCTCTTGAAGAATTAAACTATAACACCAGCATCTAAGTGCGTTCTCTCCTTTGTGCAAAGGGCTCCACATTTGCAAGCTGCTCCTCTACTGTCCTTAAAAACACATTGCACTTTCTCTTCATTTTGCTTTTATCGGGAATATATCTGTATCCTGTTTCCATATCCATTATCCACTCAGCGTTCAAAAAGCAAATCAATTTCACATCCTCCTTGAAGTCCACCAAGATCATCTTAGCTGCAAGGGTTGCTCTGGGAGCTCACTCTTGTGTACTCAATCCTTACCACTCCCTGGGTTATATTTCCTTTTGCCTATAGGAATCTTCATCCAAACAGTTGTAAGCTTCTTAAAGAAGGAAGATTCCTTTGATTTTCTTTCCTAGAATCAGTGATTCATTAATTAGAAAAATGTCTCCTTTCCTATGGAATAGATTCATATTTTTAAAAGATGCGTTGTTACCCAAGGAACTCAGCTCCCATTTTAGAGATAAGAAACTCAAGTTTCGGAAAAGTTAAGTTGACTATAATTCTACAAAATTAAAGAGTGGAGACTTGAGAATATTGTAGTCCTATATCAAGTCTTCCCACATGCTTCATGGTCCTAGTGATAGTTTTGACCATGGAAGTTGGAGTCACAATTCATCTGCTTCTAAAGGTTACTGTAAAAAGTTACTGTAAATTCAGGTGTGAAATCTAAGTAGCTAAAGAAAACAATTAGCCAAAGCACAGTGAAAATAATTCTCAGACTCTGTGAAAAATACACTAGGTACTGGAGGGATTAGGACATAGGATACAGGGCAGGGAAGGGAAGGTGCTGAGAATTGGACTGGAGCTGCAGTAGAGGTGAGAGATCTAAGTGGACTCATGAAGGTGTGAAGTTCTACTCCCAAATTGTGTAAATGTCAAGCAAGTTACTAAAACTTGAGGAAAAGATGCCAACCACTGTCTCTTAATTTACTAGAGTCATTACTAATTATGACAAAGTAGGTGACTCAAACAATAGAATTCATCTTCTTGTGTTTCTGGAGGCTGGAAGTCTGAAATGAAAATACTGGCAGCTAGTTTCTCCTGACAGGGGATCTTCTTGGCTTGTAGTTGACTTCCTACTCTATGTTTTATGATTTTTCTCCCTTGCAGTGCCTGTCTTAATTTCTTTCTTATAAGGACATCATTCATATTGGATTATGACCCACCCTTTATGACCTCATTGTAAACTAATCACTACTGTAAAGGCCCTATGTCCAAATATGGTCACAATTTGAGATACTGGAGGGTGCAGGGGTGGGGCTTCAATTTGTGAATTTGGTGATGAGAGAAGAAACACAATTCAGTAAAAGGGTTTCCATAAAATATTTTTCCTTCCACTCACACTGTAGGGAAGGTTTTTGGAAACTATTAAAATAAATCTAAGCTGCACATATTTAGCCTGCTTCTTCCAAGTCAGTTCAATATCAGGGGCCAATGTTTCCCAAATGACTTTTGTTGAGAAGAAAAGAAGTCCATCAAGACTCTAATGGAGAAGACAGTGCTATGAGAAGTTTGCTGACATTTTCTCTGATGTCCCACCTGCCTCCTTATTCACACAGCCCCACTGTCCAGAACCTATGCCACCACAGCTCCCCACACACATACACTCCCAGTAAAACCAAACACACTTGGCTTTTCTTCACTGCTAAAACCTTTGGTGGGGCAAGAAGCTATTGCCAAGACATGTCAGAAAATATCTGTTGGGTTACCTCAGTCAATCAGGCAGTGAAATAGAACATCTTGAGTAATTACATGGAATTAAAAATTAAGCACGCCCCGGAGACAACCCTTTATACTCAAGAGCTTTCAACCAAATTATACAACAAATAGTTTTCACTAAAGGTGATGGAGGATAAGACCTGTGGATGATGATGTAGAGGGAATACCATGACACTGAGTTTTAAATATCAGACCATCAAGCAGCTGAATTTTACATCCTTTTTGTTTTCCATCCAACTTAATCTTTCTTTAAAAAAACATGAATACAATTTGTAATGAATCATCCCACTTAATCTTACAGGACTTTATATTGAAACTGGATCCCTGCGGTGAAAGTCACAGGGCATGACAAGCTCCACGTTCCTCCCCTCCTGCTGCAGGAAGGCCTTCTCAACCAGTCCCTCCTGCAACCCAGCACACACCTTCTTAGGGACAGTCCTCCCGATGGCTTGCTTTGTGAGTGCCAGCAACAGCAGCAACAGCAGCAGGAGTTTCCCCACTAGCCATGCAAGCGCTGTTGGCAGGCAGCACAGCACTCCCACAAGCCACTCCAACAATGGTAATGGTAGAGGCAGGCACTGGTGGTTTCCCAGCCTCCACTGGCCAATGCCATGCAGCCTCCCCAGGACCACAGCATCAGAGTTTCTCTACCCACCCCCATAGCAGGTCAGTCCTGGGCTGTAAGAATGGAGGCAACCCCCATTTTGGCCCCTGTTTTGGGACTAGTGGAGAAACATCAGGCCTCCTAAAGACAGCTCCAGTGCTGTAGTGCCAGAAGCTGCAGGGAGAGAGGCCCAACTCACACCAGGCCAATGTAGTCTGTTCTGTTGCTTCTGGAACTTGTGCAACCCAAACCCCCACACATTGTTGCACCAGTCCCTTCTGGGGGGCTCTTGCTGCAGAGTGTCTCAAGTCCCATTGAGGCCAGGCCAAGCCTGGGAGCCTGCTCTGACCTCACTACAGTTCAGAGTTAGGCAGGGGCCAGAGTTTTCCCTTTTGAATCTGTTGCTATGTTCATAAACGGACCAATCAAGTTTGAGCTGTTTAGCTGTCAGTCAAAGGTTTACATTTGCTATGCAGATTGAAAATGGGAGTGATATGGTGGTGCTTAAAAACACCAATCAAACACTAGGATTGGAAAATACTCAATTGGGATCATAGTGTAGTGGCCCTTGAAAAAGCTAAAGTAGGGGAGAAACTAGCTTGAGTCATTGAGCAGAGGACTTCCACAGAAGCATCAAACAGACAACTGTGAAGGGGTTTCACAGACCTCTTCAGAATTCCAGAGCTCCATACACCTCCAAATCTGTACAGACCTCCAGACCCTCACAGAGCTGCAGCTTCTACACTTGCCTCTGTCACTGACTTTTAAGGAACACTGTCAATCTCAGCCCAATGTCCCAATACAATTATGCTGGTTGCTATTGATTCATGCTATAGCTCACAAAGAGCTGGAGCATTGGAGTCTCTGACACCACTTCCTGGTGACTGATGGTGATCCGCACTGCTGACCAGTATTAACCAGCACTGCTGACATGTGACTGGCACTTTGTCTAACTGCCTTTGAGAGTTATTGTGCATTGCCTGCTAGTGCTATTGCCTTTGTTTCTTTCTGGTTTAATATCTACTGTTGTTCCTAGTCATTAGACTATTCGGTGGGCTGCTTCACTATCACCTCAGTCCCACATTTGTGCACTTCCAGCTGCCACTATAAATTGAATCTTGCTCCAATTGCCTACCAGTCTATCACCAGTTTTAGACCCTCATTGACTGGCCAGAATCATCTTGTCTGAGTGGGTCGATGTTTGGGACCATTGGATACTCTCTGGGATAAAACAGCCAGACAGCGTGGCCTTAGAAATTCTTTTGTTTCCTAATCTCCTGTTTGTCAAATAAACCCCTTTGTTTTTGTGCCCTGAGTCTTGCAGTTGTCAGTACAGTTAAACCACACAGTGACCTGTCTCCCCTTTGGCACTATTTAAGTTTTGCCCTGTAGCACTATTTTAATATGAGTGGGTAAATATCAATTTCCACCTTAATTATTCAGTATAACATGGGACATAGAACTGTCTTATTCTATCTAGAATATCTCCATGACTATAAACACCATCACAGAGAAAGAGACAGACATACAGTAACCAAAACTACACCAGACTGCTTCAACAAGGAAGGAGATCCATGTTGACAGAGGTAGAAGCATGAAAGATCTCACAGGTACTGATTCAAGCTCTGAAACATTCTCTAAATTCTTTGTACTTGTTGTTCTTTTGTTTTTATTAATTGAATTATTTTTCTTGTATCATTGTTGCCCTCATATCACCATGTCTTCCATAAACCATCACCATATTCCCTGGTATTCATTCAACTCCTATTTGACCCCACTTAACTCCCACTTCTGCTGTTTGTTTCAATTCTATAATCAAATTGTTAATTTTGCCTTTTTCTTGACCTTTTGTTTGGTTTCTCTATATTCCACATATAGATGAGACCATGCAGTATTTATTTTCTTCTGACTAATTTCAGCTAGCTTAATACCTTTCAGCTCCATCCATGTTGCTGCAAATGGCATGAGATTGTCTTTATTGATCTCCAAGTAATAGTCTATTATGTAAATATATTACAGTTTTGGTTTTTTTTTTACCTATTTGTCTATTTTGAGGTATGTGGGCTGCTTCCATATCTTGGCTATTGTAAATAGTGCTGCAATAAACATAGGAATGCAAATTTCCCTTCAAATTAGTGTTTTTATGTTCTTTGGGTGATTCCTAGGCATGGAATTTTGGATCATATAGTAGAATCATTTTTAATATTCTGAGGAAACTCTCCACACAGATTTTCATAGTAGCTGTATTAGTCTATATTGCACCAGCAACATAAAAGTGTTTCTTTTTCTCCTTTTCCTCTTCAGCATTTGTAGTTGTTTTTTCCCTTATATTGTTGTTTTTTTTTTTAAAATATGGGTCATGTTTGTTGGAGATAGGTGGTACCTCATTATGATATTGATCTGCATTTTCCTGACAATTACTGATGTTGAATTTTTTTTTTCATGTTTGCTGGCTATTTGCATTTCTTCTTTGGGGAAGTATCTTTTTTAGTTTTAATGCCCATTTTTTAACTGGGTCATTTGCTTTGTTTATGTTGAGTTGTGTAAGCTCTTTGTAGATCGTTAATATCAGTTCTTTCTGTCATATGGAGTGCAAATATTTTCTTCCATTCAGAAGGATGTCTCTTTTGCTTTTTAGTTTAATGTAGACTCAGCTGTTATTTACTCCTTTGTTTTCCTTGATTTTGTAAAAAATTCTCAAAAATGTCACTTAATTTTCAATCCAATTATTAGATTTGTGGCAATTTCAGGATAAGGAGAATAAAGAGAAAACTGTGATCTTCAGCAATTTAAATGTGCATTTAATGTAGTTACTTATTTATCAAGTAATTACAGAATTCTTAAACTATGCCTTGCATTGTGCTCACAGAATTTGCGTGGATGTTAATATTTTTATTTGACATGACCTAAATTTCAATCTGATCTAAAAAGTTCAATTTTTAAGAAAATAGTAGCAAAAAGTGCTTCTTTTGTGCCAGGTGCTATTCCAAAAATGTCACAATTATCAATTGATACAGTCTTCACAGTGACTTTCTGCACAAAAAATAAAATAAAACTAGCATTATCTCCACTGTCCAGCTGGAGGAACAGTGAAGTAAATTCCTGTGCTAGGTCACTCTAGAGGTGGCGAAGCAAAGTTTCAGACTTAGATCGTGTAATTGTGCAATCAACAATTTTGTAATTTGTTAGGAAAATAAATGTCATAAATCTCTCATATTCTGATGTCATAAGGCAATTGTATTTGTTTGTTTAGGCTCCTAGGTTTAGGAAGAAATTGAATGGGTAATTGTATAAGACCACAGATCAGTATTAACATCACATAGATCATAAATACATGTTGTATCTGAAAATGCTAGAAGATATCTTAAAGAATGAGATATCCTAATGAGTCAAAGATTAATTACTGAGATCTACAAATGATATCTATTCATTTATTTTAAATATTGAATTTCATCCCGAAAGATCAATAGTGAAATATCCCTAAAAGCAGTAGAATTGGCAATAACATAGGGAAGCAATGATGACAAAACCTATAAAAGATCCTTCTTGAATACTGGTTTCAATCTTACAACAAATTTTCCAACAACAAATAGCATACCCAGCAAAAGGTAATGTCAAGCATTCTAAAACTTTCAGAAGTGATAATGAAGAGGAGATGGCTCCTGAAGATCTTCTTTTCAGGTTTCTGATTATTGGATTAACCTCAGCAGAATTTAGACCAAATATCAGATAATAAAAAAAGAAAAAGGTGAAGATTGTAGTACTTTCTAAAAAACATGAAATCTCTTTTCCTGATCTCTTGATTAGAAGAGACTTGCTCCCATACAGCTAGTCAGAACTGAGTGGCTTGTGTGAACTGTCTGCTTTATGCCATATCTGTGCACACTGCTGCTGATGGTTCACCTTTGCCTGCTGAGTCAGCAGGAGAGTGAGGTGATAATCAGCAGTGTATGTGTGGTCATGGAGAGAAGTAAATAGAGTGTCTCATGTGGGAGCATTGTTTCTCTTGCCTTATGTCACCTATCACCCATGAGAATGTTTCCTTTAGTTCCTATACCCTACTTGTCCAGAGATTTCTAGTCTTCTGAGTCACTTTAGTAGCCAAAATTTTCTGAGTGAAAGGAGAATTAGAAATAATAAGGTTTGAATCATTCATCTCACTTTTACAGGACTGACTCAGGTTCCAGACTTCTCTCTCTCCACCCTGCCTGCTCCCTCTCTACCTAGCCATGTTCTGGAAAGAAATATCTCGTGACCATTGTCTCCATAACTTGTTGGAGAGATTCCAAAATTCAGATCAGGAAAACCATCTTGAACATGTGAGCACAAATAATGCTGAGAAACAGAATTTACCAGCTCACCTCACCTAAATGCCCAACAAGGTTCTCACTCTCATTCTATAACCCTGAATCTCTCCTGGGGTGGTTCACACTTGTGCTTATTGCATTCCTCTTCTGCTGGTTCATGCTGGCTTTTGTGATACTCAGTGTAACCTGTGCCTGTCAGCACTTGAATCCAAAGACCTATTTCCCAAATATAGACCCCAGATGTTCCCCAGCTGTCTTCCCGGAAATGGTGCTGTGTGTATCCAACTTGCACATAGAACAATTTCTTCTCAGTCTTTCCCTATTCCCCTGCATGTTGTCCTTTGTCTCTACGTCTTGAAATTGCATAAGCCTCTCCCTCCAAGTCCCCTCTTCAGTTTCTGTCTTCAGTTCTCTGCTGAAAACATTTTCACCTAGTCTCCATTGAGAGAGGAAAATGCACTTCAAATTGAACTCACCTCTCTTGTAATCCCAAGATCCTCTGTGTAAACCTCCTTCAAAGGTCCTTCCCTTCCATGAAAATCAACAGTAGGTAGGCCTTGAAGCTTGTCGTCATAGTGTTAATAGTTTGAGTGCAGTCTCCCTGAAACCCAAGGCAATATTTTGTAAGTCTTCTGTTTTTCATAGCACAGCCATAGAGCTAAGAATAGCAGTTAAATAGCATGAAATTCCCTAAGTATCTGGTTATCTTTACTAATATATGCCTCTCCTGCTATGACCATAGAGATTAAAGAGGATTTCTCCATTTTATGTTTCAGTCAGGAGTTGAAGGGAGAAGGAAGAGCTAAACCATAAAAATCTTATGCTTCTGATAGGAACACTGCTTGAACAAAAACTTCTTTAGACTATTTTATCCTTTCTGGAGAACAGACTAAGCTTGCATTAGTGACCCTCTTAAATAAGTCAGTGAAATGAGAACTTTACTAATGGTTGGGATACAAAATTTTAACATGTATTTTTCCCCAAATCCCACTCATCTGACTCATCTGTGGTTTCACCAGGCAAGACATCCTGGTTTTGTGAAGCCCATCTCTTCACGCTCAGACAAGCAATCACTGGTGTCTCACCTTTATCCAAGAACACATTTCCAGTGGGTGTTCAATAGGAAACATGGGCCCATGGGAGCATTCTGATAGAGGTTTCAGCTATTTAAGGACATCTGGGTGCGACTAAATTCAATGAGTCAGGAGGTTGTCAAGGCAACAGCAAATGCTCGCTCTCTGGCAGGCCTGCTCTGCTTCAAGTCCAAAAGGAATTATGAAAGAGTGGCAAGAGAGAAAATTAAGTCTTTTCTCCAACCCTCATCCCTGTTTTTTATAACATTAAGGTCCTTCTGTTATCCAAGGAGACAGAAATCCAGAGAAGAAAGTTAAGGAGCTCTGTGTTCTGAAACTTTGGAAATAGGAGAACTGAAAACAGGACATTAAACAGATGAAAAAAGCTTGTAAAAAATTAGAATAAACACAAAGAGAAATAATTCAGGATTCCATGTCCATGAGTTTATAGGGGTAAAAAGAATTTGTTTGAAAAGACTTTAGCAGTATAATTTATAGAGTTTAGAATTTGATTACTTTTATATTAGATGACTGCAATTAAAAAGAACATTAGCATAAAGTGCAGAAATACCTCTTCAGTCTCCCTCTGAATGTGTAGAGAAAGAATGCTAAGAGTGAACTTAATGTCTCAATAGTCAGAAAGAGAATGTCACAAAAATGATGTCAAAAGAATCAGTGAAATTCTCTATTTCCAAACATGTTGTATTTGCTACATATAGAAAGAAGACAATATGTACAAATTAGAATTTTTAAACAATTTTCTAGACTTATGATACAATGGGTTGCCAAATATTAAGTTACAGCTTTCTATGTCTTTTGTCATTTAACAAGGTGGAATTAACGATTTATTGTTAAGGTTAATACCTAAACACCCATACTGCTGAGTAGCTCCAACACTGACATAGATCAGAGACAACATTCACTCACTGAGAGAATCATCTTCCTTCGCCAACCTGATTCGGACAGCCCAGTTCTTACCAACTTGGCCCTGAACCCCTTGCCCTCTACGTGCCCTTCACCCCACCCTTCACCCAACGTTCTCCTGGTCCCCCCTCTCACCAACACACAGGGTTTACACACCAACGAGTCAGCACAGCCAGGCATGACAGGTAGGAAGCACTTTACCTAGAGAGGGCTCCTGGAATAAGCATTTCCAATGGTACCACCCCTGAAAAAGGTGCTGGCTGTTCCTCTTTCTATTACACCTCTTCCTTTACTTCCTCTTAATAAGTCCCCTTTTAACCACTGCAAACAAATACTATAACCTAAAATTTTCTCACCAGCAAATTGTTGTTCTAGTGCATGGGACATGGACTGCAGACACTGTTGCTGACACGAAGGTCATAGTGACCACCAGCTGCAGAGTCCAGGGGTTAAAGGGTGGAGATGAAGGGGACACACAGTAAGCAAATCTGTAACATATATTGATAGAGTAAGTGAAGTGAGAAGAATAAACCAGGAGGAGGGTGCCTGTACAAATTAGTTTCCAACAGGGTGCTCAAGGAAGAAGCTGTCAACTGAGGAAAGGGTTTATAGAGATGAGGGAATGAGCTAGATTGGGTCTGGGAAAAACACTCAAGGAGACAGAAGACAAAAATGATGTGAGGCAGATGTGAGCCTGTTTCAGAACCCCCAGGATGCTCATGAGGTGGGGTCCTGTGAGCTGAAGACGCAGTGGGTAGTGACTGAGGTGAGCATTAGGGAAAGCTGCAGCCACCAGGGTCTGTTCCTGCTGATGAACTTGGCTCATCTCAACAAGGGGAGGTGATTGCTGTTAGCAATAATTGAGAGCAATCTGTCCCAGTGACAGAATGTATGTTCCACACTTGACCTGTATTTTCCACTTCGTCCTCATCAGGACCTTGCAAAGGGTGAAGAGTCTTATCAGGAGCACTCAACTGACAGACTGCTGAAGGCAGAGCCTACTCCTCAGGTTGTCCATCTCACCAAGGCTACAAAACCAATGGGTCCACAAAAGAGTAGTCAGCAGGTACTAAGATAATGAATGTACTCCCTTAAAATATCACCCAAGGAGTTAGAATAAATCATAGATGTATTCAAAAAATAAATAAATCAGTCAGGTAATGTCCTCTTGTCTCCAGGTGCAGTGGCCTGTAGGCCAGCTGCACACTGCCAGGGTAGCCAGGTCAGCCTGGAGGCCTCCATGCAGCCCAGGGCTCTACTCCCTCCATCTCGGGGTTCAGGTGGGAGGGGTCACGCCCCTTCTAGGTCACTGTGCCTGGAAGGAAGGCCTCCATCAGGTAGCATCCTCTTGTCCAGAGGGTACAGTAGCATGCAGGCCAGCTGCACACTGTTGGGGATAACTAGATCAGCCTGGAGGGCTCCATGTGGCCTGGGGCTCCCACCCTTCCACCCCATCCAGCAGGGAGCAAAGGTGGAGAAGACCCTGGGGTAAGACCCTTGAAGTCTGGAGAGTCCAGGAGGATGGACGTATAGGGTTGTAGCCCCATCCACCAGTAGACGGTTATTGCACGGGGCAACCATCTGTAGCCCAGATTGGCTGAGGCATTTGTCCCCAGGTCCCAGCCCAAGGGAGGATTGGGACGGCACATGCATGGACACCTGGGAGTGTGCAGGCAGGTGAGGTGGGAGAAGGGATGGTGTGCCCTCTCCATTTCATCACTCTCCAGCTAATCTTCAGGAGGAGAAAGAACATATATAACACAAACCCATCGTAAAACTGGTGAGAGACCAGGTGAAAATTCAACCCACAAGCCTGAGCTGGACACAGAAGATGGACAATCAAAAGAACCAATCCAGGTGAAGCAGGAGAAACATCTACAGAAACACGATATCATGAAGTGCATCTGTATGCTCTCTGGGTCAGAAGATCCAAGACCTCATTTTGAAGATGCCTTCTGCGAGAGCAAGGTGCCACTTCCCACTTTATAGGAGAGGAAAGGAAAGCCAAAGACTGGGGGCATTGGCCCCATAGCAAAGCTGCAAACTGATGCAGAGGAGATGATCTACAATGGCCAATCACAATTGCTTATATCCACAGAGAAACTTCTTGACCGGCAATGCCAAGGGGTAAAACCCCCTAAATCTGATGCCAGAACCATAAGGCAAAGCAACAAAACAACAGAGATGGGGTTGGAGAAGACAGCCTCCAATGAGAAAGCATGGAAAGACCACCAATAAAAATAGATTGGCTGCCCAACACAAACTTAAGACAGTCATTTGTGCTCCTGAAGATGACTATTTCATATTTTGACTGGAGACAGTGAATATAGGCCTCTTAGATTGTCACTGATGAGTAAGGTTCAATGTGAGAGCTCTGATTATAAAGCCAAGGGTCCTCCCACTTGCAAACATATGCTTTTTCTACTCACTCAGCCTCTTCCTAGTGTAGAAGGCAATGCCCATAGAAAAGTACGTGTGCACTTCAATCAAGTTGAGTCCTATAGTAAACCCATTTTAGGAAACAAGTTTTAGTGGTTTTTTTGGTCGTTGTTGTTGCATTATCTGCTGTGCCTCCTATCTGCATGGAAGAAGGATTATTTAGAGTAATTTTGAAGCATCATTTAGAATATCGACATTAGTTGCTAGAGTTTTGTTTGATACTACTTACTGCAAGGCAACATAGTTTTGGCAAAGAATAATTTTTTGAGGTAGGATTGGGTTGTTTGGAAAATGCTGTTTCCTGAAACCTTCCACAATAATCACTGGGACTTCATGTTAACTAAGAGAGCAATTTATGTGCCTAAGAATATTTCCCAATGCCTCATGAAACATACATTTAGCATATGGAAAATAACTTTTCTAATAAGAAAAAGATCTCGCTAAACTTAAAGGCAACTTGTGCGTTAGTTGAAGATCTTTGAACCCAAAGAACTCACTTATAATTTGGAATATCTAAATTGTTTCAAAGAAATAAAATTTAAAATCCATGACCACATATAAGAAAGCTCACAGGAAAATCTGAGAAGCTAAAAATATGCCCCAAATAAAATCTGATCTTTTATAGTAAAATTTATTTTACTATAAAAAATTTTTATGATAAATCAAAATTTAAAAATATTTTTAGAATAAATTCTATTTAAGGTAGCACTTTAAATAAAATGAGATTCTAGAATATTATAAATAAAATAGGAAATATTTTACTTGATGAAAAATTTATATGTGTGATTATTTTGATTAGCATCATTATTCTGGATTATAATTACCGCTCTTTCTATATGAAAGTCTTTAGCATCATCTTATTTAAAAACTTTAATGTCATTTTCCAAAAACCAGATCTAGTAGATGGAGATGGCAAGAGAAAAACTAATATTTATTAAACTAATCTATGTCAGGAACTGTGTATTGTGTTATTTTCAGCCTTTCAGAAAATCTAGTAAGTTACAGATTTTCCTTACTTCATATGAAGGAACAGTTTGCCCCGGATTGCACATTTGATAACTCAGAGTTTCAATAATCAAAAATTTCATGCAATTTCTACTTTCATGGCATTTTATAACATGCAGTCTATCAGGGAATCACTGTGTATCTTACAGTTTAAAATCAAGTCAACCAGTCTAGCTCCATAGTGATTCATGTTTGGTAAGACTGGAAGGCAAAGTTAACTCCATTTTCCCACAGTCATATCTAAGATTTTAGTATGCAACTGTAAATTTTACCTGGTAGTAAATATTTAATGATGAACTATCTTATCTTAACTTTAAAGTCAGAAATAACCAGACTTGATTTATAGCAGTTGATTGCCAATAACCTATTTCCTTGGTACAAATACTCCCCAAACAGAAGGTTTCAAGTTAAAACATGGGACAATCCACCCACGTTTTGTGTTTGTAAATTGATGTTAGCCAGCTCTAGCACCCTGCTGACTCATTTATTATTTTATTAGAAACAGGGACACTGACTTCACTAAATATATACTTGGGGTTCCACAGAACACACTTTAGGGAATACATTTTTCACAGAAATCTTACTCTCAGATCACTCTCAAAACAACAATTTGAATTTAAATGTTGATTTATTCTTTCTATAATACTGCATGCACAATTGTTCAATTAAAAAAATCAATTTCTAGGGGTGAAAATCTACATCAAAAGATTCCTAATGATCTCTTTTTCCAAGTTGCTGTCATTTTCCTTCCAATTGATGTGCTAAATTTTTATTTGAAAAGCTCATACAACTTCCTTGGAATAGGGTGAAAGATTAGTCAGAGGCAGATATGCTGTTTTGCACCTATAATTTTCCACAAATTGATGTAGAAGAGATAATTCTACCTGCTGTTGAATCAGACTCAGTTAACATAGTCCATTCATTCAAGTACTCATTCAAAACACAGCTATTACCTTCAGACTACATGTAGCCACTGTTCAAGAAATGTGTGGCAATCACTGAAAACACAAACACTTCTGTCCTCAAGGAACCTGCATGTTAGTGAGTGAAGGCAAATACAAAATAAGTATACGTAATAAGTAAACTAGATAGAATATTGGAAAGATAATAGTGCTGTTGGGAACATAAGTAGATCTGGAAAAAGTGAATCCTGGTGTGGCTGTAACAGGTTGGGGAATAGAGAGCAGATTGATATATTCAAGAAAATGGTCTGTTTAGGAAATGCTCATGGAGAATGTGGCATTTGTACAGAGATGCCAAGGAGGTCAGGGAGTTAACCACAAGGATATATGGGGAAGAGGGCCCCACGCACAGGAATAGTCAGAGCAAAGACCTCAAAGCAGAATTCCTCTGGCTTCCATAAACAGAAAGGAAGGCAGTGAAACTGGAATGGAAGGAGTGAATAAGAAATGAAGACAGAAGAAGAGCCTTGTGACATTGGACCTAGCAAATCATTTTAAGGACTTTAGCCTTTGTTCTTAGTGTGATGGAGAAACATTGCAAGCGATTGAAAAAAGGAGTGATGTTACAAACTCACATTTTAAAATGTGACTCTGACTCTGAAGTAGTGATTGAGGGCAGAGTTCTGGAGGCTGTTGTGTTTATGCTAGGAAGTGAAATAGATTCAATCAAATACAGAGCAAAGGCTTGGAACAGGTCACTGCTTGGGGATTCTCATTCCTGTGCTCAAAATTGCCACTCAGGTTCAGGGTACAACAAAGACTTAGTGGGAAAAAGGAAAGAGTTACTAAGGTCACAATGCCTGGCCATCTTACCTCAGATAGCACCCATGGAGTCAACTAATCCGAACCAGTTGACTTGTGCTAGATGGCATTGTGCTGAATGGCATTGTGAAAGCCTGGAGGAGTGGCATCCCAGATGTGTACCAGGATCCAACTCAGGGCAGTAGCTGAAGGTGTTCACAGGCAGCGCTGCTCAGGTGGCACCAGCAGCCAGCAAAACCTATCTGAAGGTTGGACTGGTCAGTATCTGATGCCAGAATGGAAACCAGAGGCAATAGCATCAGGTGGTCTTGGAGAATCAGAAATGGCCTATAACTCGCAGATTCAGGGTACCCACAATTCTAACCTGATGGATCCATTTACAATTATAGCTTTTTAATTGTTGCCAGTCAAGCCTGATCTGACTGGTCCCTTTGCAATCCCAAACGGTCCCCCAAATCTTGATGGCATGGATGTAAGCTTGAAACTGATTGGTCTATTTGCAATTCTGGTGAGGCATTTGAAAATGAAACCCCAGCTGACTGTTCAGATCTGGCCAGAGCTCAGAGTTGATCCACAGGCTGCACCGATAGGCCTCTCTCATTCTGAAACTCCTACAAAGGCCAGTCCTCAAACTCAGCCATGTCCAAAGTAGTGGCAGCTATGGAGCTAGTGTTTCAAATCCAGAGTAGAGTTGAGGGTGGTAACAAGTAATCAGATCCCTAAAGGACTGAATGGGAGGTTTGAGGAACAGAGAACAAAGGTGACTCCATGATTTGGACATTGAACAAATCTAGCAACAAATAGCTATCAATTGTTTAGAGAAAATCAGCAGATAAATCAGAATTCTGGCGATGGTGGGTGAGGGTAGAGCAGGGTTGGCATTTGAATTTTAGTTTTAGACATTGAATTTGAGTTGCCAGATAGACTTCTGAGGGAAGATAGCCATGAGCAACTGACTCTATGAAATTAGTGCCTAGCAGGTCTGGTCTGATTCTATATAATTGATAGAGATGTATTTAAATTTACAACTTTAATATCGTTACTGGGGAATTGAGCAGGACAGGTTCAATAAGGATACAGAGTAGATTCTGTTCAGTCAAAGGGTTGGTTGTGGGCAAAATTTCTGGTTCATGTTTGGTACTCTACAAAGTTCTTTTTACTTATCTCCATCATAACAACCATGGAAGGCATAAGTTATTCCTACAGATGAGGAAAATGTGATATACAAAGAGGTCACATAACTTGTTTGTACACACTTTCTAATGCTCAACGTAAGATATGCTCTTATGTTGTTCTTACATGCTCTTTTGCTCAATTATCTTATGATCAACAATGTCATCAAACACCTCTCCCAAATGCACACACATTCCTCCAAGCTTCCTCATTTCTGCAGTTCATTTATATCTGCCCGCCCCAGCTTCTGTATTTCTCTTTCCATCTACCTTTAAGCTTTTATGGTCATCACTTTTGCTTTTTCACACAACTAATTGATTTCAATAGAAGGTGTAAACATGTTGTGCTTCAGGAGGAACTTACATTTTGAACAGAAAAGGTAAGTTCCTACTGGAGACATGGAACTCAAGGTTCAGGTGTCAGATGAGAGAATGACACAATAGGATGTCATGTATGTGACAGGGAAATGTAGCCAGTTTTCTTCAAATTCTGTGAGATGTGGGATCTGTTAGAATTCACAGAGGGCCACTGCCGTAGGTTTCAGGTGTAAAACCCTGGATAAGTCACATGCCTCTTTGAATCTCATTTTATAATAAGAGAAATCTGTATTATGGAAGTGCTTCAGAAACTATAAAATAGGATAAAGACAGTTTAATTTAGACACATCTGGCTTCAGGAATCATTTCCAACCCTCTAAAGTCCCAAAAAACTTAGCAATTTATTTGTGCACAGTGAACTTTGTAGACAGGAAATTAGTTCCAAATTATTTATCCTCTAAAGAAACACATTGATCATTCAGGGAAGGCTGTGCATTTAGATCTCTGGATTTGATCTTTCAGTCAAATGTCATTGCCTAAAGAGAATGGTCTCTTTTATTCTTTTTATAGTATATAATATTTTTAGATAAAGAAAGTACTATATATATTTCAAATTTAGATGTTCTCAGTGTTTTAGTTATGAGGTCTTAGGCTGGTGATTTGAAGCATTTCTTATGGTATATTAGCAATTTTATTTTTTGAGTTTCTAAAAGAAACACTAGATATGAACTAAAACTGCATTTTTCTTCAAAACTTACTGTTAACCTTTGATATCAAGGTATTTCTATTTATAGAAGTTTTGTTTGTTATCTGTACAGCTTAAAATTAATTCAGCTGGCATGGACAATATGAAAGTAAACACTAGACCTTTCACTAAGTTGAATTTTATATTTCAAAATCATCTCTTTTTCTGTAACCTGAAGTTTGTGGCCTACTCTAGGTAAAATTGCTAACAGGCAATATTCCTTTAAAAAAAGTAGCACTCAGCATTTAAGTCTGGTTAAGTGTGTGCATAATGTAAGCCTAAGGGACTTGTGGAGAATTAGGTTAAATCAAGTGGAAAAAGGAATTTGGAAATGGAAAAGATAAACTGGATGAAAAAGTACCATGAAGAGTTTGGCATATCTTATCAAGTAAGACAGGCACAGCAAATTCTTGTAAGTCCTATATTTCCCAATTAAAAAAAGACAGACTCTTTCATTTCCTTTCTTTATTAGCATAAGTTTCCTTAAAATTCTAAGGTGTAGTTCTCCTGTTTCTCTCTTTCTCTCCCTCCCTCTCATGGAACAAAAATTTTTGTCTCTAAAAAGTACCCAGAAATACTACAATTATAAAAATGTTCTTTGTAATGTCATATATTATGGTAAAAATCACACTAGAAAAATAGCTCAACACCTAATAGTATTTTTCTGAGACAGAATGTTACCTAGTTATTTAAAATTGTTTTCAAATAATTACTGATTGCAATAGAAAATGTTTATATTATATGAAAGTCAAAGGTTATGAAACAATACAAATTATATAAACCTTATAAGCACATATACTCATATATGTATATATATATCATAAACCATCATGTGTATATATATATATATACATATATATATACATAATAGAAACACATATAGAGAAAAATGTTTGGTGTGAAATTGACATAAAACTACAGTTACACTGTATATGATTTAGGACAACTGGTTTCCATCTCTCCAGATGTATATTACCACACTGACCACACCCACCACCAAAGAAACCCCAACCCTTTACATAGTCCATTGGGTTCCCTTCCCCAGTTTACTCCTAGTCTCCAAACCTCCCACTATAGTAGTTTTATTTCTGCAGCAGATTTCTAGGTGTTTTATTTTTAATTTTGTTTTGTCTGTTCCTTTGTTTTTTGTTTTATGTCTTTATATTCCACATATGAGTGAATTCATTTGGTCTTTCTTTTTCTGACTTATTTCACTGAGCACAATCCCTACCAGTTCCATTCCAAAATGACAAAATTTCACCTATTTTTATAGCAGGGTACTATTTCACCATTTACTACACTTTCTTTATAAACTCATCTGTCTTTGGGCACTTTATGTAGGTTATTCCCATAAACTGGCCATTGCAAATAGTGCTTCAGTGGACACAGTAATGCATAAATCATTTTTAATTATATATTCTTTGCATTCTTTGGATAACACTAAGAAGAGGAATTGCTGGATTATATGTTATAATCGTTCTTAGTATTTTAAAGCATCTCCTTAGAGTTTTCCATGAAGACTAGACCAGTCAACATTAACACACTATACAAGGATCATTTTTTTCTCCACATCCTCGGTATAACACATTGTTTCTGTCCTTTTTTATATGGACCATTGTCACAGGAATGTGGTTTTTACTTGCATTTCCTTGATGATAAGCAATAAAGAACATTTACCATGTTCCTTTGGACCATGTGTATGTCATCTGAAATAGATTATTTAGCAATTCTGCCAATTTTTGACTGGGATATTTGTTTCTTCTTGTAAATTGCATGAGTTCTTTGTGGATCTTGGATATTACCCCTGTTTTGAATTGATAATGTGTAAATACTTTCTTCCACTTGGTAGAATGTCTTTTCATCTTAATTAGTATTTTTTTCCACTGTGCAAGCTTTTTGGTTTGATGTAGATTTTTCTGCTTATTTTTACTTTTGTTTTCCTTGCCATTGGCATTGAATATGAAAGTAATCTAAATTGGAAAGAATAAGTAAAATTATCGCTATTTGCAGGTGACTTGATAATATATATATAGAAACAAACCCCTAAAGACTCCACTACAAAAACACTTTTAGAAATCAATACAGTAAAATATCAGACTGCAAAATCAATATACACACATCTGTGCATCCCGACATTACAAATAACAAACTAGAAGAAAAAGAAATCAGGAAAACATCACTTGTGGTAATATAAAAAATATTAAATATAGATGTTAATATATATAATATAAACATTATTTTCTATTTTAATATATTTTATATTTTATAAACTATTTTATATTTTAATATAAATATTAAAATATTAAGTATATAAGTACTTAGGAACAAATCAAACAATGGAAATGAAATATCTACTTAATGAAAACTATAAAACATTGGTAAAAGATAAAAGATCACACTAGGAAATAGAAAGATTCCATGCTGATGAGATAAAAGAAATGACATTTGAAAAGTGGTTATCTCACTTGAAACAATATATATCTTTAATAGATTTCTTCAAAGAAAGAGCAAACACTACTGCAACTTATATGGAAATAGAAATGGCCACAATCAGCCAAAACAAATCTAACAAAGAAGAGGAATAACGTACCATACTCTCAAACTTGAATTTATACAATAAAACTATAATAATTAGAATAATATGGTATTGGGATAAAAATAATCATACAGAATATGGAAAAATTTGAGATTCCAGAAATAAACCTGACTAGAAAAGTCCAATAACAAAAACAGGACAAATTTCAAGGACAGATCTTCATTTTTAATGAGGCTGTTAAAAATTTAGAGACTAAATAAATCTGACTCTAGGCCCAGACACCTGGTATCATAAATTTCAGTTACCCATAGTCTTTTCCTTTTCTTTTTACCATCCCCCCACACACACACACGCATTCTTGAGCTATTGCCAAAGACTTTACAAGTAAGGCTGTTGAAGAAGAAAACTACAGACCTTGAGAATAGAACCAGTCAACTGGGACTATGAGTATACAATCTAGATAAGATATCCATCCATGAGATAGTCATGAGTCCTGTATGACCAATGAGCTGCAGCTAATTTTTGCTCACAGCTAACAACAGCAAATTAACCACACACAAAAGGACAAATGGGCTTTATCCAAGTCCACTTTCCTGGCTTTCTCAATCAATACTTTTAATTTGTTTGTTCTCAAACCCTAGATAAACTCCAAGTCCTGGCAACTTGAGAGTCTCTTATGCTCCAAAAGTCCTCCCAGAGTCCTTTTTCTTGCTCTTTTGCTAATGAATGAACATTGACTCTCTGCCTGTCCTTATACACATAAAGAATAAGAGAAGACTCTGTGTCTGCTTTTCAGCTTTCACCAATAGGTCTCAGGAACCCTTTCTCACCTTAGGAACAGGATCCCTCACTTTATCCCTTTATTCTAGGTACTTGGAATAATAAACAGTGGCTGATTCAGCCCTAGCTTTTCTGCCAATGTTGTTTGTTATGGGGCGGGGGGCAGAACTGATGCATCCTGAGTTAGTTCTTTGTCAGATGACAAATTCACACAAGATAAGACTATAAAATAAAGGAATTTTTTCAACAAATGCTTTTTGGAAATCAGAAAAAATCGTGCGCAATAAAAAAAAATGAAACCAGGTTATTATCTCATACTATATACAAGCAAAAACTCAAAATATATTAAAGACTTTGATGTAAACCCATATCATAAAATACCTAGAAGAAAACATGGGCAAATCACTCGATAACACTGGTTTTATGGATGTTTTTGAGGGTTTGACTATAATAACTATGTTTCTGAAGGTTCATTTTTCAATAGATAACTATCTCTTTAAATAATTTTACTCTTAAGATTTTCTTCGGAAACCTCATATTGATAAAATACAAGTTAAACAGAAGTTATAAATTTTTATAATATCAGATAAATGAGGTAGAATGCTGGGACCCACACAGAACTTATTACACAAAGAATCAGATAAGATAATCACAGCATTGACTGGGCAGAAAGAAAACACACAAATTTTAAGTGTTAAGGGTGACAATACAATCACAAAATTGTGATATATACCAAAATAGAAGTAAAACCAGAATAAGGAGATAGTATTATCTTTTGAATATAAGCAATATTTGGCTACAAGAAAGAAGCAGAAAATTATGTACATAGGAAGTTATTATTTGTAACTTACATGATGCCTTCAATGAGTCCTACATTGAAATGACAGAACAGAGTGTAGTTTATACATAAATGACTAAATGGTATTAATCCTTGCCTTAAAAAATAATCACCTTGCCAAAATTGCTACGCTGACAGACAAGGTCTTGGATTTCCCTATTGAAAGAAAATTTCCCCAACTGACAGTTGAGAGCAATAACATTGTACATACTGATCCTCTAAGCATTCACAGAAAACTTTACGAAAAGTTTATAGGAGAACAGAGATTAATTACTCATATCTGAAATTATCCTGAACTATGTCAGCATTCCCAGTGTTGGGAAAAGAGACTTGTACAATAGGGAATGCAATTGATCCTCCTTATAAAATTCTACTCAAGGCAAGTTAGTAAGACATGAATCATCTGAATCAACCATTCGGTGAAAAATTTTATATTTTTTTGACAAATATAAACTTTGTATGGTATATTTGCAAAAATCTACAAGTGTGTATTTGGACAAATTGTATAATTTAATATGTAAAATGTGGTGATTTGATATATTTTTAAAAGAATACCAAGACCAAGATAACACATCTAAACCATACATAGTTAACTATATTTTTGTATGTATGTTGAGAATGATGAAGATCTACTTGTAGCAACTTCCCAGTTTATAATATCAAATTATTAACTATAATTGTTTTGCTATTAGAGTTTTAAATTTTGTTATTTTTGTAACTGATCTATATCACTCCATTTATCCCTCCACCCAGCTTCTAACAACCACCTTTTTATTTTTCATTTCAATGAAATCTCTGTTTTGTTTTAATAAATTTTGATTCCATATGTGATACTAAACAATGTTTATCTTTCTCTGTCTGGTTTATTCTACTTCACAAAATGCTCTCCATATTGAATCATACTGTCATACATGGAAGAATTTCTCTCTCTTTTTTTTTTGATTAGTAAAATTCCAGCATATGTGTTACTGTATATGTTCATAAAAACACTTATATGCCTATAATTAAGGACCATATATTCTTCCTCTAAAATCTAGGACAGTGGTTTCTCTATGAGGGAGTACTATTTGATCTTATCAAAATGGTTTTCCAAGTGAGATGCAAGTAGAACATATTAAAATAAGGATCGATGCATGAGTTCGTCTCATATAAAAGGAAGAAAGTACTGAAGCTTCAGTTCCAAGTGCAGTGAATAGACTAGGTCCCATGAAAGAGTTTGTCTGACATAAGAGGAACATTTGAAATTGGAGCAGGAAAAGGCTCTCAAATGACTATCTATGCTTCACTGGAAAGTCTCATGCTGCATGACTATCAAGGGGCTATTTCTTTTTACTGAAAACCTTAGGGCAAGACAAACATCTCTTGCAGCCTGCTGAGAGCAGTCAGCAGAGCCACAAAGCCATCACAGAGTTGTGAGAGTCAGATGTGGCCTCCAGTGTCCTGGGGTCAAACTGCTTAGTGTGAATTCTTCTCAGGCAGCCTGAAGAGTCAGAGTCTACACAGCGGAACCAGGGACCAACAGAAAATCTAAAAGCAGTCAAGATAGACTCAAAGAGAATTAGGAATGTCATGAGCGAAGTCATGGGCCTGTGGCCCAAGGTGGAATCCCCCAAAGCTATGAGGACTCTATTGAACAGTGCCAAAAAGCAAGTGTGACCTTCTGAGCTGGCACGCTACCCAGGGCTGAGTGAAAATGAAGAAGAACATCACTATGCTCACAGAAAATTGCTGGTCAACCGTCTGGCACTTTTCATGGAGAGGAAAGCAGAGCAGATGATTATTCTGAAAATAACAAGATTTAAACAAGTTCAAAATGTGCAAAGGGTTCTGATAGCAAGTGAGCAAGAACTGAGAAGAACTCAAGGAGTCAAGGGGAAAAAAATCAAGGTATTGTCATCAAAAAGGAAGATCAAGATCAGACAGTCAATATCTCCATGCTTTGGATAGAATGAAACCATTCCTTAGTGAGAAAAGTCAGGCTGGTGAGGAAGAAGGGAAGGTAGGGATAGAATATGGCTGGTCTCAACACAGGAGCAAAAGTCACAAATAATTGGTTAGCATTATGTCCAAAAATAAATGAGCATAACCTTGCATAACCTTGCCTGAGTTGGAGAACCCAATTACAATTGGCAGTCAGGACATTGAGCCAATGAGGCAGTTGCCATAGAAATATCATCCAGCTAAGATGATAAGAGAAATGGAAAAAAAGGCAGGTGCTACTTTTGATTTGGAATTTTCACTTCTACAAACCAGAGACTCAAATTTAATTTCAAATCTTCTGGTATAATGAAATTAAACTAAATGCTTGACCTCTTAATTTCTTCTTCATGAAAAATGAAAGTCCAAGGAAATGTTGAAATTCATAAAAGCAATAGGGTTTAATCCAGGGAAAAATTAAAATGCATGAACTTTATAACTAGGTTAGTGATTAATTAGAATATATATTAAAATTATAACCCAGTGAATCCAAATAACATTTATTTCCTAGAATCCTGTTGGATTTCTACCAAAGTGTCACATACAGAGATTCTCATGTAAGAATCTTTTTTTTTTAACTAATTTACTCAGAAAATAGAACTTTGTTTCTTTCTCATTCCCAATTTGCAATTCACTTAGGCTCCTTATTACCTCTGGTCATGCAAGGAAATTAAGTAGGGTAAAGTGTTTCCAAGCACGAACAGCAACTGATGGGAGGAATAATAGATGTAGACCAGTAAGACAGCTTTGGTTAAGGTAGAAGTTCCAGTATTTCCCAAATCTGTCAGCCTCAAAATGTGGTTTCAGTAAGGGTTGAGTCATGACTCCATTTCAATTACTACACAAAAGGAAGAAAATTCTACGTGACAGTAGACCATTAGCACTCACTGTCACTAAATCTGCAAAAAAGAAAGGGCAGAAACTGTGCACTTTATCAGCAGTGTGGTAAAGTGTAGTCTGATGTTTGAAAATAAGGTGAAGTTTATTACCTCTGTGTGTATGTGTGTTGTGTGTGTGTGTGGTGTGAGGGAGAGACAGAAGCGAATACATGGTAGCAAAGAGAGAAAAGGTAAATTAAACAAAGAGACACAGAAATAAACAATTTTGGTTACATTAGAGAGTATATTACCACTAATAATCTATGCCATCATGTTAATTCAGGAGGAAATGAGAGTAAAAATTATAACAGCAATTATTATTAAAATCTAAATATATAGAAAGGTCCCTGAACTGTGGGTAAACGCACTTTTGAGAAAGTGTTAGCATATCTGATAAGGCTGAATAAAATGTCCAAGGACTTAGGCTGTTTGTAGTTTGCAAACAATAGAGCAATGCTTTTTCATTGTGACAATGAATATCTACTGTGAAGATCCCAGAAATAAAATCACACATTTATAGACAACTAATCTACAACTTGGGAGCAAACAGATAATATATTTATATTTTTTAATATATAAATACATATATATAATATCTTTAATATGTTAAAGATATTTAATGCATTATTTAATATATTTATATTTATATTAAATATTCATATATTTCATTTAATATTTGATATAATATTTAATATATTTAAGATTCAATATAATATAATAAAAGTATATATGGAAAAACTTTAGAAATGGTATTGGAAAAATAGGACCATCATATGGAATAGAATGAATGTAGACAACTATCTCATACCATGCACAAAAATCAACTAAAATGGGTTAAAGACTTGAATATAAAAACTGAAACCATAAAATACATAGAAGAAAACAGGCAAAATTCCATTACATAAATTTCAGAAATATATTTGAGTATTCATCTCCAGAAGCAAAGAAAACAAAGGAGAATATAAACAATGGAGACAACATGGAACTAAAAAGTTTCTGTACAGAAAAAGAGACAGTAAACACAATGAAGAAACTCCCCACTAAAATGGAGAAAATACTGTACACCATGCATTTAAAATTTTTTATTTTTAATTGATTCTGAGGTTCTCCCACCACATTACATCCATGAACCATGATCTTAATCTCTTGTGCCCATCCATCCTCTATTTTAGTCACCACCTCTTGCTCTATGCTTTAGTATTGCTAACGGTTAGTTTTAAATTTTCCTTGTCATTTTGTTTCTTTGTTTTCCCTATATAGATCGCCTATATAGGTGAGCTCATCCAGTATTTCTCTTTAGCTTTCTCGCTTATTTCTACTAACATGATTTCTTCCTTCTTGTCCCATCATTGTTATCACAAATGCATCAAATTTGTCTTCTTTGATTGTTCAATAATATTCCTTTTTGTACATATACCACAACTTTCTGACCCATTCCTCTGTTTTGAGGCATTTGGGTTGTTTCCATATCCTGGTTATTGTACGTAGTCCTGCAATAAACAAGTGTCCTGAGTACAGGTGTCCTTTTGAATTAGAGTTTCTGTACCCTTTAGATAGATTTCCACAAGTGGAATTGTTGGATTGAAAGGTAATTTCATTTCCAGTAGTTTGAGGATCCTCAACACAGCTTTTCCATTGTGACTGGAGCAATTTGCAATCCCACCAGCATTTTTTCTTCACATCAACATCAGCATTTGTCATTGCCCATTTTTTTTTTTGTTTGTTTGTTTTTATTTTGTTTTGTTTTTTGACACGGGCCATTCTTACTAGTGTGAGGTGGTCTCTCATTCTGGTTTTGATTTGCATTTCCCGGATAATAAAAGATGCTGAACATTTTTTCATATGCCTATTGGCCATTTATATTTCTTCTTCCGTGAATTTTCTTTTACGTACTTCTCCCCATTTTTTGACTGGGCTTTTCATTTTGCTTTTGTAAAGTTGTGTGAATTCTTTGTGGATCTTTGATATCAACCCCTATCAGTTAAGTGAGTGCAAAATATTTTTCCCATTTGGATGGTTGTCCCATTTGGTTGATTTGTTTTGGTTATTATCTCTTTTGCTGTGCAGAAGCTTTTAGCTTCGTATAGTCTCAGGAATTTATATTTTTCTTCATTTTCTTTGCTTGTATAGATGCGTCCTAGAAGATGTTTTGGTGGTATAGGTCATAAAGTGTTTACCTATATTTCCTTCTATATATTTTTATGGTTTCATGTTCAAGTAGCATATCCAAGTCTTTTATCCATTTTGACTTGGTTTTGTTTATGGTGAAAGGGAATAGACCAGATTCATTCTTTTGCTGTAGCAGTCCAGTTTTCCCATCACAATTTGCTGAAAAGACTATCCTTGTTCTATTGTATGTTTTTTGTCCCTTTGTTGTAGATTAGTTGATCATACATGTGTGGCTTTATTTCTGAACTTTCAACTCTGTTCCATTGGTCTGTGTGTCTGTTTTTATTCCAATACCAGGCTGTCTTAATTATTTTGGCTTTGTAGTATAATTTAAAGTCTATAATTTACAATTCTTCCATTCTCTCTCCTATTTGGTCAGGAAAGCTTAGGTTATTCAAGGTTCTTTATTTTTCCATATTAATTTCAGTAGTATTTGTTCCATTTCTTCGAAGAATGTCATTAAGATTTTTATTTGAATTGCATTGACTCTATATATTGGTTTTGGTAGGATGGCCATTATGATAATGTTGATTCTTCAAGTTCATGAACAGGGTATGTCTTTCCATTTCTTTGTGTCTTCTATTTCTTTTAACAATGTTTTATAGTTCTCTTTTTATAGGTTTTTCACATCTTTTGCTAAGCTTATTTGCAGGTATTTAATTTTTGTTGGTACAATTGTAGGGTAGTTTTCTTAATTTCTTCTTCAGACTGACTTTTTGCATATAAGAAGGTGACCAATTTTTGTGTGCCGATTTTATAACCAGCTATTTCACTGCTTTGTTATTTTCATTAGTTTTTCTTTAGAGTTTTTAGGGTTTCTATATCAATTATCATGTCTGTAATATAGTGATAATTTTGCTTCTTCTTTCCTTATTTGGATTCCTTTTTTGTCCTTCTCTTGCCTTCTTCTAGCTAGGACTTCCAATATTATGTTGGAAAAGCAGTGATGAGAGTGGAAAACCTTGCATGATTCCCAATCTCAAAAACAAGGTTTTCAGTTTTTCACCATTTAGGATAATACTAGCTGTAGGTTGGTCATATATCGCTTTTATTATGTTAAGGTCTGTTTCTTCTACCCCCAGAATTTCAAGGATCTTCATCATAAATGAATGTTGAGCTTTGTGAAATGCTTTCTCAGCATCTATTGATATGATCATGTGGTTTTTATTTTCTTTTTTGTTGATGTGTTGGATTACATTAATTGATCTTTGGGTGTTGAAACATCCTTGTTTCCCTCAGATAAATCCCACTTGATCATGGTATATTATCTTTTCAATGCACTGTTGGATTTTATTTGCTAGGATTTTGTTGAGAATTTTTGCATCTGTGTTCATTAAAGAGATTGGCCTGTAGTTTTCTTTTGTTGTGTTATCTTTGTTTGGTTTTGGAATTAGTATGATGTTGGCTTCATGGAATGTATTTAGTATCATTCCTTCTTTCTCTAATTTTGAAAGAGTTTTTGTAAGATAGGCACCAGTTTGTCTTTGAACATGTAGTAGGACTCATTTGTAAGTCCATCTGATCCATTGCTTTTGTCTTTAGGGAGTGATTTTATTACTTGAGATTACTGCTTGAGATTGGTTTATTTAGGCATTCTATGTCTTCTTTATTCAGTTTTGGATGGATGTATGCTTCTAAAAATGTGTCCATCTCATCAAGCTTGTTGAACTTGTTTGCATAAAGATATGCATAGTGATCTTTAATTATTCTCTGGATTTCTGTTTTGTCTGTATAATTTCTCCTCTTTCATTTCTGATTCTATTTATTTCTGTTTTCTCCCTTCTTTTACTTGTGAGCCCGGTTAGAGGTTTATCTATTTATTCTATCTTTGCAAAGAACCAACCATTTGCTTTATTGATCTTTTCTATTATTTTTTTCTTTCTATTTCATTTATTTCTACTTGAATTTTTACAGTCTCCTTCCTTCAGCTTACTTTTGGATTCCTGTTCTTTTGCTGGTTCTCTCAGATATGAGACTAGGTTGCTTCTTTGGGTGCATACTTGTTTCTTGATGTGGGACTGTATTGCTATATATTTTCCTCTTATCACTCTTATTTGCAGCATCCTATATGTTCTGGAAGGTTGTATACTCATTGTCATCCATTTAGAAACATTACTTTATTTCTTCTTTTATTTCCACATTAATTCACTTCTTTTCCAATAGTGATGGCTGTATTCTCCATGAAATGGGAGATATCTAGTCCTTCTTTTCATGGTTCATTTCTAATTTGATATATTTATGGTCAGAGAAAATAAACGGTCTGATTTCATTCTTCATGAATTTGTTGATGCTGGTCTTGTGGGCTACAAGTACATGGCTGATTCTAGAGAATGATTCATGTTCACTTGAAAAATGTGTGTACTCAGTTTTTTGGGGGGGATGCAGTGTCCTATAGACATCTATTAGGTCCATTTGATCTAAGTGTTCATTTAGAGTTACTGTGTCCTTGTTTATTTTTTGTTTCTTTGCTCTATCTCTTTGTGAGAGTGGGGAGTTGATGTCTCCTATCACATATGCATTTTCTCTAATATCTTTTTTCAAAGATGCCTGCAGTTGTCTGATGTATTTTAGTATGGTTGTACCTGCCTTCTTTTGGGGTCCATTTGCTTGTAGAGTTGTTTTCCAACCCTCTACTTTCAATCTATGTTTATCTTTAGCAGTTAGGCAAGAAACTGATAAGAACTGATACAAACAATTTGACAAGAAACTGATACGAACAATCTATAAAAAGTTCATACAGCACAACAGAAATAAAACAATTCAATCAGGCAGAAGAGCTAATGGGTACTTCTATGTAGACATATGTAGAACATATGCAGATAGCCAACAGGCATATGAAAAAATGTTCATCACCCCTTGTTATCAGGGAAACAAAAAATCAAAGTTATAATGAGATTCCACCTGATTCCACCTGTGAGAATGGTCCATATCAAAATACCCAGAACCAGTAACTATAGGAGAGGGTATGAATAAAAAGGAAAACTCCTTTTTTTTGAACTATAGACTAGTCTAGCCCCTCTGGAAAGCTTTGTGAATATTTCTCAAAACATGAAAAATGAATCTCACACATGACCCAGCAATTCCATACCTATTTATCTGCCCAAAGAACACGAAACACTAATTTGCAAGGAAAACTGCACTCTTATTTTATTAAAGCACTATTTACAATAGCCAGGACATGGAAACTACTATCTAAATGTCCCTGAACAAGATGAGTGAATAAAGAAAATGTTAACACTGAAATGTTACACAGTGATCAGAAAAGATAGAATCCTGCCATTTGCAGCAACATGGATGCTCAACGGGACTATGCTCAGAAAAATAAGAGAGACATTAAAAGATTAATACCAGATAGTTTCAGCTATATGTACATATAATGGGACCAAACAATGGGTCAGATAAAGATAAACACTGATAGCTGACCATATAAATAAGACGTGAGGTAAAGAAAAGATAAGAGGGACAAGTCAAAACAGGGAAGAGTACAATAGACTATAGTGATGGATTTTATGGTTGCTTTGGTGACACAAGAACAACAAGGATCAACCTGAGGGGAAAAATCCTGGACTGTCAGAAAATTAGTAAGAATGTAAGAAAAAAGTTCTTCTTTAAAAAATAATTTTAAAAAGAGTGCCTAATTTCAGACATGATCAAGTTCCCCTACTTTAAGTGGAAAAACATGTCGGGCACAAACTATTTTTACTCATTATTTTGCAAATTTCTAAGCTAGATGGAGTCATTAATATACCTCCTTTCAACCTGGTAGGAACGCATGTGTTCAGATAATATGATTAGTGCTTATTACTCATCCATACATTTTCTTTAGAGTGAAACTGAAATTTACCCAAGGGATGATTTCTTTTTCAAGCCTGGAGTGACAAAGCTCATGTTGGTGAGATGAAGTGAAAATGACATAAAAGATCCCAATTTCTCATTTAGGTCCTAGGAAAATCCTTTGAGAAGTCCTCAAATCTTAAGAACTAAATGCCCTTCCCTGTCTGGGGAACAAGAGGGAGAAGTTTTCTCTTGACGTTTAAACCTCTCCAAAGACTTGTCTTTGTGTTTCTTCTTTGTCTCCTTTCTTTCAGTACGTGTAACTTTATTCTTTCAATTTTTGTTGGTATAAACTTTCTGACTTGGGGTATTTTATTTCTGCAGCCCTAAGAAACTTACTGTCAAGGTCATAGTTGATTTACTTCCAAAAGATTTTCTCACTTCTTTCCAAACTGACCACTGCCACCACTACACTGACATGCCATCTGGTGTTCTTGTTTTCACTGAGACTTACCCTTAAGAAAGTTATCTTGGAAAATAGTGAAGGGTACTCAAACTCTCCAGTTCTTAAAAGATTAAAAGTTACACAAGCCCTCTGCACTGCTTTCTGGAACACTACATGATTTGGCCTATCACCACCTCTCTGTTGTCATCTGTACTAGCGATGTCTCTGCCCTGTCCTTTATGACCACGCTTGCTTTCTTTCCATTTTATAAAAATACAACATTATTATTATCTCAAATTCCATATAGTGGTTTCTTCCTCTACCTTAAATGGTTTCCCCATATCATTATATGATTGTCTCCTTCTCATCATTCAAGTGTTAGTTAAAAGTTCACTATTTTCTCCTAAATAACCATTGTTAAATCAACAGAACTACTTAATATGTTTTTATTTGTTAATCTCCTATCTTTCATTTTGTGTCATGAAGCAAAATATCTTATCTTGTCTTAATTATTTCTGTACACATAGGTACTCCAACAATGTCTGGTCCAGAGTATTCCATAAATTGCTTCAGCACAAGCAGATTTTGTGATCTACTCTAACCTCCCCTCCCCTTATGTAATAGAGAGAAAGTACACATATGGTGCTCCAAATCTTCCCCTGGGCAGTGCCATAATTTCTGAAATTTTCTTCATCACACTTGCCATTATTTCTGTCTATGAGCCTTTTCTTACACCTGGAACTCTTTTGAGTGAGATGAAGTAGAAAGTCTGAATCTGTTCCTTTAATCAGTCCATTAATGACTCACCCACACTTGCTTCTGTGCAAGTTATATACTTTACTCTTTGCAAAGGATAAAGCATCAAATTGCACAGAGCTCCCAACTTAAGGTGTTCAGAGATGCAGGCTTGGTTTAAATCAATTCAAGCAAAAAAATGAAGTGATATACCAGTAGCTAGAAAAAAAGCAAAAGAGCCAAAAATAGAACAAGATCTTTTCCTTTTAACAATGCAGCAAACAAAATTGTTCATGATATTTTATACACAACAAATTCTAAATTACTTTTGGGGGTTGGTAAGTGGCAGTTTGGTCAAACTCTCCCTCTTTTCTCTTGTGTGGAGACAAAGGATAGATTCCTTAACTTGTGTGATTTAGTTTATCATGGTGACAAATAAGAAGTGATAATTTTCATCATGCAGACACCTGCCTGTTCTAGGCACTCCCTATGACATGGGAACTATGTGAGTTTACTGGGACTGGAGTAACAAATCACCACAAACGAGGTGGTCTAAAACAACAGAAATTTATTATCTCACAGTTCCAGAGGCCCAATTAAGAAAATTAGACATTTTATTGGATTCAAATAAAGAACCAGTGGTGTCCAGCTTTGGCATATGTGTTCCTTACCTCTTCACCATCTGGGGATCCCAGTCTTGATTGCTTCCCTCCAGCCTCTGCTGTAGTGCTCACAATGACTCCTTACTGTAGTCTCTCTCTGCTGCCTCTAGACACTGCTGCTCATTTAGGATTGCATTTAGGGCCCATCCAGATAATCCCAGTGTTGTGCAACAAGGCCAGGCAACACAGGTTCATTTTCTATTTGGGAAAATAAAGGAAAGTCTTGGAGCATTATTATATCCAACATGGACCATGTAAATAAACAGGGAGGCAGAGAGAAAAACCCACATTCTAAGAGAGGTCAAACAGCAACTACTCTCCTTCTAGCCCTCCTTATACTGCTCAGTGCCCTAACTATACTGTTGCAAACGCAAAATTGGGGCTCTCCTTTGTGTGGAAGAAACACAGCAAATGATTGGGTTTTGCATAAAAACCATTGAAATATCTTAAGGGAATGAATTACAGCACAATAGTAATAGCTATGGAGAAGAACAGGATACCAAGGAAACTGAGATCACAGGATTTTGTGATAATTTATTTGTGGAGGTAGATGAAACAAAACTTTCTGCTTTGGATGAATGGGTGTTTGTAGTTCTATTTAATGGAAGAAATAACAAGGGAAGTAGCATAAGTTTGTAATGAAAAGGATTAGTTCAACCTAGGATATTTTGACAGCACCCAATTTGAGCTGTCTGGTAAACACATGAGAATGTGTATCTGGACCTGAGGACACGAAAGTTGAATGATTACAAGTTGTATATGGAGTCATAGAAAAAATGTGTTCTGGTAGTAGCTGGATTCAAAGAGAAAATGGATTCAGTCATAGAGAGAATAGGTTTACCCAGTAGGTAGGACGAAAGTAAGAAAAGAAAATTAATCAATATCATTCATCACTGCTGTTTTGAGAAGCAATTGATTGTGGTATGAATGTCTTTATAAACCTAATTTAAGAGCAATGAATATAGATTGGATCTGAGTTAATGATGATAGCAGAGTACAGGATCTTTAAATTACCTTATGTCTTCTTTGTACCACAGAAAATACCCATTATTTGCTTCTGCCTACCTACCGTGGTGATGGACAAACACTCTATTTTATGGTGTGATATGTAACAACAATAAAAACTCTTAAAAATTATGGTAATTTCTGCTTCATCACTACCATTTACTTTTTTAATTCCCCAAATATGTGACTTAGGATTCTACAGCTCTATGAAAGTGTTTTTTGCTGCTTCTTACATTTGACACTGTTGATTGCCTCCCTTGCTGGGAAATGCTGTCCTAGCTCTGAGAAGTTGGTTATGATAGTTGTTTTCTTCTTTGCTTCTTTAGGATCCTGAGTTCTTTCCAAATATCCAACTTTGATGTTCTGTTGTTCTGTTTTATGCTTTCTCTCAGTAGGATCTCAGTCAAATATATCCTAGATTCAGTTACTATATCTGTAGCTCCATCTCTTATTATACCTCTCCCCTATATCTTCACTTGTCTTATAAGATTTTGTTTCCAACAATCTTTACAGGAGTGCCATGTGAATGTCATATTTTATCAATATAATCCAAACATATTCTGAGCCTGAACTCATCTTTCTTGTATGTTAATCTGGCTCCTTTTCTCCACTTGATTATTTTCATCCATAGAAATGGGTGTGGGAAATCACAATTACCTTTAATTTTCCACTCTCTTAACCATACAATCAATTCCGTTTAACAATACAGATGGTTGTTTTTAATGTTTCTTACATTTATTGTCTCCTTTATCTTTTGACACTGGTTTGCTTGCTCCAAGTTGTTAGTATGGATTAGCCCAGGTTACCTAGTATGGCTTAGAGACTTAGACCACAGGGTTGGCAACTGGGAACACTATGTTTGAATTCAAGTTATGGTCATTTGTGAAAAGAATATAATAATGCTAACCAGCTCATGTACTTACCAGAGGACTGTATTGATGAATTCAATTGAAAAATGAATTGATTTATCTGAAATATGCATAGTCCTATTATCAGCATTTGGGTATTATTATTATTTGTGTTTTTCTATAGCCTTTTAATCGTTCTATCTACTTTTCAACTGTTCTTTGCAACCTTCCAATACATCTCCACCAAAATGCTTATATCATATCTCTTTTGCTGAGAGTGTATAAATGATTATGTTTACTTTCATTTACAGGGAAAGTCTTAAATTTGCCTTTCAAGGTCCTCTGTTACTATCATGAATTGTCACCTTCATCTCTTAATACTCCCAAACATCATCAGAATATTATATTTTATTCTGAGCATGAGAGAAAAAGAGGACCATTCTGACCTTTTCACAGAATCACTTTAGCTTCAGATCTGGTTTCTTGTCCTAGATCTGTGTGACACTTAGCAAGCAACATAAGTATTCTGAACTTCAGAAAAGCAATCATTCTCAGCATTGTATGAAATTAAATTATTATATATGACAACTGACTCAAATTCTTATTGGAATGAGTCTGGAAATATAGAAAATATATTAATTAAATCAAGTGCTAAAATGGAAAGTAAAGTGTGAGACTGAAAGTTATGTGGATAAATGAAATACATGCAAAGGTACTTGCTGATATTTTTTAGCTTGGCAAGCTTGGCTAGTTTATTTCCATTTTTCTTTTCAAAAAAACTGCTACTTCTGAATATATATGTTAACCCTCTCTGCCCACCCATCACAAATGTCCTATTCTGGTTTTGATGTTGGAGTATGTCCTTTTTCAGGTCAGAATTCTTTTCCTTCCTTGTAATATCTACAAGACATAGTATCTAAGCAGCTAATTTAGGATTTACTATGAACTACCCTGCATCTTGTTAGTTGAACAGTCATGTTTGTATGTTTAGTGTTTTTTACTAAACTGTTGGTGCTTCTTAAGCCTGCATACTGTTTTCTTATTCTCTCAGCATGTATAATAGACTCTTGCAAATAACAGCTCTCCAGATTTATGCTTTTAATTTAATGAGCTGTGGGAAAAAATGAGCATTTGTCATGCCAATTTGTCATGTTATATACAACAAGGAACTCACTGAGCTTCTCTTCTCCTTCGTATAAGAAGTATTATACCACCATCAGACCTGCTAGACCTATTGAGATCCTGTTGAGAATACTCTACACCAGCTAACACCAGCACCATGTTTCTCTGAGTAAGTATGGTGTTGATTGATGCAGAGTGTGTGAAATCTGGTTCATCTATATACAAGCTGCAACTGCTTTCATTTCAGTGGGAACATTTAGTGGGCTTAGAAAAACACAAGATCCAGTAAGAGTAAGTCTCACTATGAATAATACATAAAGCATTTTTTCAAAAAATCTCTAGAAACTGCCTATTCTTTCTTCATCTGGCAACTTTTATTTGGATTTATATGGATTTTATTAGTTTAAAATGAGAGGCATTCATGGAGCCTTCAACTTGCTATTTTTTCAAACTGAAGCCCGTATAAATTGTACTGCATTATACATAATCCTATTATAATATTTAGGTGGCCTTAGCTAACTTGGGTTTTCTGTCCAAATACACAGAAAAAGAAAGAAAGAAAGAAAAAAAGAAAGAAAGAAAAAGTCCTTCCTCGTCAACTGCTTAAATGTTGACAATGGTGCCTTGGGCTACAGTCTAGGCATACAGTCCATTAAGGACAAAAAAGGGCTGTTCTTAACTTGCTCTGCAAACTTATTCCATAATGAGGTTCAAAATTTATTTCAAAGGGCACAGGACCATGAGTTTTGATCCAAGAATAATGAACCTGAACAAAAAGTGTTCAACGCCTGTCTCAAAGGTTTTGCTACTTTGCCTCATCAAATTCTAGATTCTTGCTATTAATGCTTTGACTTTGGCATAGTCTCATATATTGGCCAGTAATTTGAAAACTTAGCACTTTACTTACTAATTGAAGAGGTAATGAGAAAAGCACTGGTGGATCAATAAGTCCATAAATTCACATTAATACAAGTAACCTATCCATTTGTTTAGCTGTCATCCATTTTATATGTATTATCTCATTCTATCTTTATAGTCATCCTATAAGGTAGATGGAAGAACAAGACTTAGGTAAGCAACATATTAATTTAGTATCAGGGTTATTATTTGAATATGGGTCAACATGGCTTCAAGGTTTCTTACATTATTTAAGTGAAGATGTTTCTTGAAAGTGAAAAATGTTTTCATTACTGAGTCTTTGAATAATTGTGGACAAGTGAAACCATTATTCTAAAAAGTATGTTTTCTCTGAGGAATATATTTCAATGATACCTAATATCAATGGAGTATTTAATCACATAGTGAAAAGAGTAAATAAAACCTTTAGAGCTGACTTTATAAGTAATCTGACTTTGAAATTTTTATCTTCTTTTGTGGGTATCAAATGGGGGTGGTTATTGATTAGTAAAGGGACATGGTGTTAAAAATCACTTGATTTTAGCAGTGCTTAGATGGGGATGTACTTATATACAAATATATTGAATTTTATGTTGAAAATTTTCTTCAAAGTAGACATACTTCATAAAGCCATGCTTAAAGTATAAAGACAAAAATAGGTCAAAATTAAATATAAGAAAATATTCCTTCATATCATGTTTAAAGTGAGTTTAAAGAAACATACAGTTGATTCTTGCTTTTTTATATAACCTGACTATCTATGTCTTATAATTAATTTAGGGCATTTACATTTAATATGATTATTAATATCTTTAGCTTAAAACTTGCTACACTGATACACATTTTCTAATTATTTTCTTCTCTTTTTTCAACCTCCTTTTAAATTGAGTATTTTTATAATTCAATTTTATCTCCGCTATTGGCTTACTACTTAAAGATTTTTTTTAAAAAACAAAAGCAATTAACCAACCATTTACAATACACATATTTACTAACAGTTACAAAACATATATTTACAAATATAATTACTGACATAATTATTAACTGTAATTAGGCTAGTAAATATGTGCTTTCAATAAAATGTGCTTTCAATAAAATGTAAAATTCTTACAGATATGTATTGCCAGTTGCTACCTCTCATCTATGGTACTATTGTTGCATACATTTTATATTCTCTGTGGTAGAAGTAAACAGTAGATTTAGAATAATGAGATATGAGAAAAAAATGTCTCTAAATAAATTTTTTTCCCATCCCTGGAAATGTTTTATATCCAAAATTTTTTTTGTGCAGACCCAACTTTCTATGTGCTACCATTCTGTTTTAATAAAATTCTTCAGTACTTTTTGTCCAGGTTTGTTCAAAATGCATTCTCAGTTTTTGTATCTGAAAAATTCTTTACCTTCATTGTTTATATTTTCTTATATATTTTCTTTAGATTAAAAATTCCAGGTTGATAGGCTGTGTTTTTTTTTAAGCTTATGAAGTTATTACTCCACTGTTACCGACTTGCATAGTTTCTGAAATGAAGCCTCTCCTAATTCTGACCATTGTTCCTCTGTAATATGTCCTTTTCTTTTGGTTGTCTTCAGATTTAGTGTTCGTCTTTTGTTTCCAGAAGTTTGCATTCAATGAGTTTAGGTACATATCTCTGCATGTGTTGCTTGGTGATTATTCTGACTGGGTTTCTCTAAGATTCTTGAATTTGTGTCCAAGTAACTTATTGCACCTTTGGAAAATTTTCATCCATTTATCATCTCATGCAATATCCATAGTCCATCTCTTTGTAAGGACCAGTTTTTAGATTGAACCTGCTGGTTGCCTTGCTACCTTGATTCCTTATGGAACTCGATGATAGATATGATATTGTGGCCAAACATCTTTCTTTATTGTCACAGTAGAAGCCACACTGTTTCCTTGAAGGAAGTGAAATTTATTATTTCAACTGGAAATCAAGTCAGTATTTGTTGGTATTTGAAATGATTAAAATTATAAGGAGTTCCTTGAAAGTTAACTAAGTAGCCTGCCTGCTTCATGGATGTAAGTGTTAGGGTCAGACAATGATTAATTTATTAGCTATATCACTAGTGATATGCAGAATATCATCATTTTTATGCCCTTTTTCCTAGTGCCAATTTCTGTATGACAAGAGTGCTACATAACAAATGCATTTGCGGTGTCTTGTGACTTAGGGAAACACTGCATTTGGAGAAATCAAATCTTTTAAAATGGGCAGGAAGTATGCCTGCCTTTTCCTGTGGAGATAGATACCATTCCTCTCACTTGATGTAGAAATAGTCCAGAGTAAATAGTCCAGAACAAAAGCAATCAGTGTCTCTGTCCCTAATACATGCTAATACTGAGAGATAAATGGAGAACTGCCTCCCAATGAAGTTGGCAACTCATTTGCTAATCTATTTTATACCCCATATAAAATTCTCAATCTATCTTTTTATTTTTTTGTTTTTATAATTAACATTTTTTATTTCTGTATTGCGTACAATACATGCTTGCATAATTGTTGCTCCCTATGGGATTACTCCACCAAGCCCCCTCTGGTCTCTTTGCCTCCTTTCTTTTTGTTGTTTGTTCATGTTTAGACCTTTAGTCTTTTTTTTTTAATCTTCATTGGCCATTCCAAGCACCTTTGGCTTGTACCCATGCTTCTTGTTTCTTGGTGGCTGTTCTTTCTGTTGTTTTCTGCCTCATTTTTGCTGCTTCATCCCATTATGTTTCAGGTCTTTGGATTTGGGGATCTGACTCCCAGTCTTATGTTTTGGTAGAGCTGCTCCTCAATGGAGACAGCCATCAGCTGATGGTAGGTCTCCTGATCTCCTTTTTAGGGGCTTTGCTGTTGGGCCACTGCCATTCTGTAGGCATCCTTCCTCTGGCAAAGGGAGTGTGCTGTTCTTTATTGACAGCATCTCTGTGCCGGGTTTTTGGTCACCGCTCCCCAGTGAGTGCATAGCTCTTCCATATTTGTTCTCACAGTTCACTGCTCTGTGAACATGCCTTGCTCTTTTTGAGTCCTGCCTTAGAGGCATTTGTTTTTAAAGTCTTTCTTGCCGTTCCTTGTCTCTTCTGTTTCTATGGTTGAAGTTTGTCTCGATCTATTTATCGCTGGTGTGGGCAGCTTGGAGTGGAGGGTAAACTAGAGGGGACTGTGGTGAACCACCTACCCACTCCCCCCCTTCCCACCCTGCACTCCACTTCTTGGCAGGCCTCAGGTGTACCGGCTGCCCCAGGTGGTCCTGGAAGCAGCCCCGGCCATACCCCATTCCCACTACGTGGGGGGATGAAAGCCGGTCGCACGACGGGCATAGTGGCGGCCAATGTCCAGCATGGGCAGAAACTGGTCCACGCGGCCCCTGTACACAGGAACTTCATCTCACCTACCCTCCAGAGGTCGACAGAGCCACTGCGTGTGGGCACGATGGCCCTGACATTGTGGCGGGGCTGCTCGGGGTAGGGAGGGAGGTGCTGGCCGGGCCAAACTCTTGGCTAGTGCAGCAAGCTATCATTTTAATCCAGTAGTTATCAGTAACACATTTTGTATCCTGAAATCTATTTCCATTTATTTTAATGATATTGATTATGAATATTTAAGTGCCAGCAATTGTACCAGATGTTGGAGATACGTTATTGATTTGTTTATATTTCCAGAGGTTCTCAGTGTTTTACACAAAATCTTGGTGTGGTAAACTGTCAGTGATGGGAGACTAGCTATACATGAATGCCTTATTAACTTTACCATAATTCCATTTGTATTATGTGTGTCCCTGTGGGAATTTTAATAGTGGGTCGTAGAGTTTTTAGAAGCAGGAACTGCATTTTATTTCTGCTTTGCTATAATTTCTCATGTGCTTTATAATCCATAGACAACATGAGAATTCGTTTGTATATGGCTTTGCCTTTAGAAGTGTCCTCTAGACCTTGCAGTTTATGTCCTCAGAAATGACACTTCCTTCTACTATTCAATAGCTTGGTAAAATGGCCAAATAATTTTACCAGGATATTTGCTACATCAAAAATGGAATTGTTGGGCATGAAATGCAAATCCTGATATTGTGATCATAGAAACCTTTACATTTCATAAAATAGTTATACTGCTTAATTTGTATATGAAGGAATACATTATTTTCTTCTTTTTTTAATAGCCAGAAGTAGGATTATGATGGCATTTCTGATTAAATATCACAGTTACTTATTTACGAAAAATTATGTCTTAACTGTAAAATCCAGCCTATATGTTTCTTTAGAATTTTCTGTTGTTTTTAAATTCCATAAATATGTATGTTTGTATATATATATAAATAATTTAAATGATATTCCATGTCCATGTATGCTTAATTTATATGTGTTGAATAGCTGTTTCTGCACTGAACTGTATTGTCAGGATACCTTTGTAAGTGTTGATCTTTGAACTAGTTTTGTTTTACCAGTGCTCAGCTAAGGAAGGTCAAAGTTCAACTCTCAACACTGTGCTGCTTGATTTACATTCAAAACTTGGCACTGAGTGTCCTCCTGTGCCTGGTTATTATTTTTGGAATGAGAAAGGTACATGTTTTTGTAATTCTCTCAGGAGCTCCTCTATAGCTTTTCCAGAACGTAAGTCAGATTCAGATTTTCCTTCCAGTACTATGTTCCAAGGTCTAAAATTCATTTTTAAGCAGCTCTGAGTTGGGTGCTCTTTTTGCAGTCCAAATAGGCTTTCCTGTGTGCTAGTGTCTATTTAATTATCTGTACTACTGCTACAGAAATATTTATACTGCATTTGTTCTTCCCTTGCTGCATACAGGGTTAACACCAAAGCAGCTCTGGAGGAAAAAGGGAGAGTGAACTCATTTGTAAGTGAACTTTAATCAGCATTTCTAAACTATGGATTCCATTTTAATATTCATTTGAAACCTCAGACATTAGGGATACTAAAAGAGTGATGCCTGAAACTACCTGTGCAAACTGTAAGGAAAAAATGAAATATGTGCATATGTTATGATATTTATTGCTGACATGTTCTTGTAAAAGTATAGCTGGATTAAGGTCTGGAAGAATAATTATATTTTTAAATGTATTAGGAACATCTGAATTAAGTTATAATCCCTTTTTATGAGAACTACAAATTTACCTAATATTCACCTGTCTCCTCACATTTAGAAACAGCCCAGAGTCACAAAAATCAATCAAAGTTATTGCTACAAATTAAGAGTTATGTCATAATGTTAATGCACTAAAGTTTAGGAATTTCACTCAGAAGCAAACTTACTTCAAGGTCTATTTATTGGTGGTTCATGTACTAAAATTTCATCATTTCTGGTTTGTACTCATTGGCTAGGGCTATCATAGAGAGACCACAGGCTGAATTAAACAGCAGAAATTTACTTTCTCACAGTTTTGGAAGTTGGATTCATTTGAGAATTTCACTTCAGTTTGAAGGTAGCTGTGTTCCCCTTTACCTGTGGTCTTCTCCCTTTATGTGAACATGTCTATACCTAAATTTCCTCTTTATATGAAATTATCAATCCTATTAATTAAGACCCTCCTTAAACAGTTAACTTATTCAACATCTATTTAAAGATTTTTCTTTCCAAACAAAATTACATTCTGAAGTAGTAGGTGTAGGACTTCAACTAAGTTCACTAGAGCTATGAAACAGAAAATTTTAATAGTAAATTTTAAAAGTAAAACGAAGATATAGCATCAATCAAATATACTGATAATGTTAAACCATAACTCAAAGACAAGAAGATGATACAGAATTTATTGTTAAAAAATCTTGTATGAGTATAATGAAAAATACAAAACCTGGTATAAATATTTTTGTATCTTTTAAGAGCCCCTGGATTACCTTGATATAACCACACAGTTATAACTGAGATGCCAAAGAAGAAGTGATGTCATAGGAGCAGCAGGTTCTCAAAGAAGGACTGATGGAAGTTTAAATCTTCACTCTGTCACTTGGATACCTCACCTAAACTAAGATCTGTTTGCTCAGTAGTATTTCAGGAAAAATTAGTTGTGTGCACTGGTGGCTTGGAACAGTTTAAAAAATATAAAATTAAAAAAGTATTTGTGCAAATGCAGGAGATAAGAAAGTCATAGTAAGTGAATATATATTTACTTTTTTATTTTTTTTATTTTCATTTTTTCTTTATTTTATTCTTTAGATCATAACCTCTGTGTTTTTTTGGGTTAACTTCCCCTCCCTCCTCCCTCTGTTGCCCCTTCCTTTCTCTCAAACCCCACTCTTTGTTGTTTACTAGTTGTGCTAAGTCCATTACTCTCTTTCCTATGGCAGTGTCCTTTCACTGGGTGAGGGACTGTGTTGTTGGGACCAGGCAAGCCTTGCTGGTAGATTTTCAGTCTTAAGTTTGCCTTGGGTGGCCAGTCTATATTTATTTGTGCTCTGTCCATGTTTTCTTGCTGCAGGCCATCTTCTCCAACCCCATCTCCATTGCTTTGCTGCTTTTTCTTATGGCTCAGGTGTCAGATTTAGGGGGTCTCACCCCCAGCCAGTGTTGAAGTTTCTCTGTGAATACAGGTGTCTGTGAATGGCCTTTGAAGATCATCTCCTCTGCCTCAGTTTGCAGTTTTGATGTGGGGCCGATACCCCATCTTTGGTCATCCTCTCCTCTCCCGTACTGTGGGGAGGGTGTGTTGCTCTCCTTGAAGCCATCTCCAAAATGAAGTCCTGGGTCTTCTTGACCCGGTGAGCGCATAAGTGTGCATGGTGTCATCGTGTCTCTACAGTTGTTTCTCTTGTCTCGCATGCACTGGTTCTCTCGGTTGTCCATCTGCTGTGTCCAGCTCAAGCTTGTGGGCTGGATTTTTGCATGGTCCCTCGCCCATTCTATGTTGGGGTTTGTGTTGCGCATGTTCTTGGTCCTCTGAAGTTTAGCTGGAGTGAGAGTGAAATGGAAGGGGCTCCCCCCATCCTCCCACCCCCTCGCTTGCCTCCCTGCTTGTGGGGCAGGCCCAGATAGTCAAGTCTGTGCCCTCCCATGTTCCCCTTGGGTTAGGAACAGAGGGTAACATGGCTCGGCCAATCCAAGCTGCAGATGGCTGCCTTGTGAAGCAGCCATCCACTGGTGGTGGGTGAGCCCTCCGGGGCTCACCCTGCTTAAGGAACTTACCCAGGAACCTTGACCCCCTTTGCTTTCTGGTGGCAAGGGAGCCCTGATGGACAGGGACCCGGGTGCACAGACAGCCCTGGGGTGGCTACCTGCTGGTGTGTAGGACTCAGTAAATGAATATATTAACATGTTATTGATGATGCTAATATTTTCATGCTTAAATTGAACAAAAAGCATGAAAATATGTGTTGTAAGTCAGTAAGATTGACATTTACACATGAAAATTATCAAGGGAAAATATTAATTTTTAGTGAGGTAAATCTTTATCTGGAATAAAAACCTTAAAATTATTTTAAAATGAAAACTAAGTCAATATATATGTTCTCCAAGAATTCATTGCAATAAACTTCCTTAAGGAAGAGCATGGTTTATGTGAAAATTACATGAATTATTTTCAATTGTATTATCTTGTATATAAATTCAAGAAATAGAAGCTATAAGATGAATAACATACAGTAGAAAGAGCAAATCAAAACTATGAATCAAAGAAATCAAATTCTGATTCAGATTTGAAACTATCCTGAACTTCATTTTGTTATACTAGGTAAGTTCCTATACCTTTAAAATAAGGTGTCGGGGCAGATGATTTTCATGCCGTCCTCTCCTAGTAAAATTTTTTGTAAAGTCATGTCTATTTCCTTTTCTGTCTCTGCATAGAACTGGGGAAAAGTTGAAAAAAAAAAACTAAGAGAGAGTACCTCTGTTTGCTTATCAATTTCTCATTCCACCATCAAAATTGCGTAGATATGATGCTAATAAATGAAAGACCAGGAGTCTGATCTCTACCTACTTAGCCATATGTCTAGTGATAACATTCTTGACTCTGAATCACAAGCTTATATATATATATATATATATATGTACATATAGCATATATATATATGTTAACTATATAAAAGCTTCCAGGATAACACACGATTTTTCAGATCTAAATCTCATAATGGTTTGGTTGCCACTTTAATCTGCTACCTCCTCCTCGGTAAGACATCAGACTCAGTTCTGCTCTGTCAGGGATGCATTATTCTTTGACAGTCAGAAGAAACTAGGCTGGCAAGTCACAACATGCATGCATATTATGTCATGAAAAAATATACCCTTAAATGCTTTCATTAATTAATAATTATAGAAAGTTTACCACCCTGCTCCTTTTTCTTTCTCGAAGTCCTTAAATTCTTGCTCTAGAAGAAAGCATTCTTCAAAGTTCCTCTTTCCTCGAAGATATTAAAAATCCATCTGGTGTTTAAAATACGTTCTTCAATCCTTCTACCTAATCCATTAAAAATTTGAGAACAGCGTCCAAAATGTTTACCAAAAAGCACATTCTCAACCCCTAAGTGTTGACAGGGTTGCACTTGAACATGCACAATCAGTGTGAAGCACCCAGGAGTCAGAGAACAGGAATACACCCACAGTGATCTCATAGTGAAAGGTTTTGACAGTTTAACTATAGCATATGATCAACCAAACTCATTACTTAACTACCTGCCAACCCATTCCTCCAATAATTCACCCTATCTAAGACATAACTTCTTGTATCTAACTTTTTCCTACCTTTTTCCAAAATTCCTACCTTTCCAAAATTTTCCTAAATTTCCAAAATTTTCCTACCTTTTTCCAAAATTTCCTACCTTTTTCCAAAATTCACTACATATTATCTTTATTACCATTATTCTAGTTAAATAGCTGTCCATCTTTATGTAGTTAGCTACCTAGCTCTCTAAATAAAATAAGAATATAGTCATATCACTATTCTGACTATGGCCTATAGCAGGTCCTCATTTTCTTCATTAAAAGTTGAGCTTTCTCTGCTGGAGAGGATGTGGAGAGAAGGGGACACTCTTACGCTGGTGGTGGGAATGTAAACTGGTCCAACCTCTATGAAAAGCTGTGTGGAGGGTCCTCAAATTAATGAAAATGGAATTACCATATGACCCAGCAATTTCTCTCTTGGGAATCTACCCTAAGGAGACCTAAATGCTTGTACAAAGGGACACCTGTGCTAGGATGTTTATTGCAACACTATTTAAGAAAGCAACTGAAATGTCCAAAAAAGATAACTGAGTTAAAAAAAAAGGTATATATATATATACAATGGAATTGATACTCATCAATGAAAAATGACAAACTGAATGATTTTATGATAACATGAATGAACTTAGAACAAATCATATTACCAGAAACAAGTCAAAAAGAAAAAGACAGAAACCAAATGGTTTCACTACTATATGGGACATGGGAAAGATAAATAAAAATACATGAAGAAAAGTCAAAACAAACCAACAACCAAATTAAAGTATACAACTTGAGGGGATGTGGGACAGGGCAGGAAGGGTTAGGGACAGTGGATAAACCCCTAGCGATCACAAAGATGTGAAATTTATATATAAATAAATTATTTAATATTAAAAATAAAATTTTTTAAAAGTTGAGCTTTCTCAAAAGGTCATACAAAACCAGATGATCACTATATACATTTATTTTTCCATTCCTTACTTCCTCTGTCTGACTTAAAACTATTGTATTTCCACTTTCACTTCCTTACACATTACCTTGATATATTTCATCTTATAAAAGCAATATATGCATCAAGCACTTTATGATAATAAATAATAAAAATATATTTACTTATAATACTTTCAATTAATTTTCTGGAACCAGAAAGTTCAGAATAAGTTTAAATTGTAAGTTTCTTGTTCTTGAATTGGATCCATAATTTACTATACTGAATATTTAGGTTCTAGGAATTTACAACAAAAAATATAACTCTATCTAAAAGATAACATCAGCCTTGATAAGCAACTACTGTAATCTTTTCCCTACACCAGACAAAATTATAGTGAGATAAATTAATTTACATAATACAAATTTTGAAGTAGTGTGAGGGGGAGGAGAACAATCTAATAGTTCTCTGATAAACCCTGTTTAGGATAAGGCATTTTTCTCCAAAAGTCTAAGAATAACTAAAATTGGGGTGAGATGGGGAGGTGGTGGGAAGGAGCATGAGCTTCTGTCCATGGTCCTGATATAAAAATGCATACTAAGAAATGAATTGTTCTCTTTGGACCATGTGCCTCCTGCATTTCCATCATCCTGTAGTACGCAAAAGGTGAAACAATACTGCCAATTGTAGTTTTTAGGTTAGTCAGCGATTTAAATTAATATTGTTATAGGTTTAATTATGTCCCCCAAAAGATATATTGAATTTCTAACGCCCATAACCCGAGACTATGGCTTTATTTAGAAATAAGGTCTTTGCAGATATAATCAAGCTAATATGATTCCATACAGGGGTGACTGATATCATTAAAATGTGAGGTAAAATTGAGCACAGATATGCTGTTAGAAGACTCAGAAAAAAACAGAAGATATCAGATTAATTCTTCCAATCTCTTGGAGTTATCAAACACTAGAAACTGGAAGAAGAAAGAAAGGAATCTTACCTATATAGTCTTCAGAGAGAGCCTGATCCTACCAACAACTTTATTTCAGACTATTGGCCTCCAGAACTGGAAGAGAAACTGTTGTTTTAAGCTACCCAGTCTGTGGAAATCTATCATAGCAGTCCTAGGATATGAATGAAACACAATATGAATACATACCACTTTCTTTGGCACTACTTTACAGCCCCAAATCAGCTAACATCATTATTTTTCTTCAGATTACAGGTTTTGGCACATTCATTAGTATGGATAAAGGATTTCCATCTTCAGTACTGAAATACTATGCAATGAGAAGTTTGGATACTTTTCTGTCTCTGCTTCAGCTGTGGCAGCAGGGAGATGTGTCTTTCACCTTAAGGAAAAAAATAGCCCCATGTTATTGAAAATTATTGGTGCATTGTGAGTTATTTATAGGAACTTTTTGTCTTCTACTTTAGTATTTTGAGAGTTTAGGCATTTCCCGAAAAAGCAGGGATTAACATGTTTACATAGAATTTTAAGGCATTATTAAGTAAGAAAGAGTGGAAATTATCTTTCAAGCTGTCAGTTTTCCCAAGTTACTTTTGCACTAGAGGAAAGAATGATAAAGGGGTAGCCAGAGGGGGTGTGCCATGGGGACATACCAAACTTGGCAGCTTATTAAGGTTCCTTGTGACAAGACTCCTGTTGGCTGCAGGGATAGCAAGTTGCATTCAACAGCTAAGAAAGCTGTCTTTATTATTATTCTGCTCATACATGCCAGGTTTTTTCTGGCTGAGAGCACAGAAGAATTTCTGCCTTCATTACCTTTTCTTCTCATGTGTGTATGTGACCAGGAGTCACGTGCTAAATGCTTTCCTTGCTGATGTTATCAAGACATCCTATAGAGCATGCTGCTGAAGAGTTTCCTGTTCATTCAGAACAGAACAGTCATAATGAGATTTTAAACAATGAACTTTTAGCAGAAGATGCTGACAAGCTGCACGTTAAATCAGGAGACTTTTGCACGATTGGCAACATGATGTCTAATTCTTAAATTATTTTTATTCTTTCCTTTTTGAGGGTGTATTCTTTTACCCATTGTAATCTTCCTATAGATTCCAAAACACACTGTCTACCCCAGTGTAAACACAGAAGATGTCTCTAAGGGAGGATTTCCTGAGATGGATTTTGGATCTGGCATCAAAGCATATCATTAAAGATTATTAAAGAACTGTAGTTCTTTAAATTCTCAATTTGTAGCACAGGTTCATTATAATTTTATACACAATTAGAACTGGAGTTGAGTCATTTATTTTATTTCAATCTTTTGTAAATATAGATAGCAAAACTATAAAGTTTATTTCAAGATTATTATTATTATTATTGAAATAGGAAGTACCTTGAAGAAAATTGGCTTAAACATGTGAAATATTAGTCCAGAAACTTACTTCTGAGTAAGTAAAATAACTATTATATCCTTGCCAGAACTGTTCATTAGAATGTATTTAATAAAATGACCTTAATAAAGATGTGTTTAATAAAGCTGTTCCTGTGGTTCTTGCTTGAGTGTGGTCTTTTTTTTTTGCCATTGTAGAACTGTGGCTGTTGGATTAAGCTAAGAGATAGTTATGACTTAAAAACAATAATGTTTTAATTATCTTTAGATCTCTAGGAAAGACCATTCATATTTGTAAAACAAAATAATTATTGGGACATTCTGCTCAAAATACTTCAAATTATTAATTTAACCATATCAAAATGCTTTGTCACTTATAGATCCTTCAGCTGAGTGTATACTGTCCATATTTTGGGTGAGTTAAACAAAAAAAATGACAGCTAGGAAGATTGAGAACTAGCTTACTACTTTAATTAGTGATGATACAGCTAGTAAGTTTAGTGTAGAGATTATAATGTAATTTGAATATTGAATTGTAGTAAAGAAGTTGACCCTCTTACAATATTCCATGGACAAGATGCACAGTGACTATTGCATAAACTAATCTGAATAATTAGGCTGCTTTAAAGAAGGGCAATACTCATAACAAGGTGTATACTGGTCCTATCCAGATCTGTCTGATTCAGCTTTCTCACACCTGTAAGCATAATTCTGATTGCTTAATCTTTAAGAAGACATTGACTACTTGGGATATGTCTAGAAAAGAGAAACTAAAATGATGAACAGATTCAAACTTAAGTCATTTGAAGAAGACTTGACTAAATTCAGAACACATAATTTAAATGAGAAAAGTCATGAACTGAACATAAAAGGCTGAACAACATAGTGGCCCAATGTGCTGCTGATGGGCTCCTCCTATGTGGTTCTTTAATTTAGAGCTATCAGGAGGCCGAAAAGGAAAGAGCAAGGGTTGGAAGCCAGAACTGAGTTTGTCACCCTGTTGTTCAGTTGTATGAGGTTAGACGATGATGTTAGCCTATCTGAAGTTTTGATGTCATGTTTTATGAAGGAAGGTTATTTGTGTTTACCATGAAAGCTTTAAAAGTTAGAAATTTAAACTATCTGGCATATGGTAGGTGTGATAACTGTCGCCCAAATGCATGAGTTGCAATTCTAATTTATGGTATTTCAAGATGGGATCTTTGAAAAAATATTTTTATATGAGTTCATGAGGGGTAATAATGAAATCATTGCCCTTGTAAGAAAAGGGAGACACACAAGTGCTCACACACAGAGGAAAGGGCATATAAGGACACAGGGGGAAAGTAGTTATATGTCACTGGGAAGAAAGCTCTGAGAACCTAATCAGCTGGTACCTTGACCTTGAACTTCCTAAACTACAGAACTGTGAGAAAATTAATTCTGCTAAAATGTCTGAGATTGCAGAATAAAAAAGTTGAAATATCTGTTTTAATGAGAAAGATTTAGAGCAGATGTGAAGTGCTGTTATGCTGAAAACCCCTACTTCTGTTAGTGTTGAAAAGAACTTCCTTCATGTCTATTATTTAAATACAGGACAATGGACGGTGATGAGAAATTTGTGTGCATGCATTACATGCATATAAAAACTTGTGGTACACTTACCAGCCATAGTTGCAGATTAATTAGTCAGTTACTCTCTCAGGGTATTTTTCAGAATCACAAAAATATCCCAACTTAAGAAATGATTCCAAATAAAAGTTATGTAAATGGAACAAAATACAGTATTGTTTATATCAGCATCTTAAAAAGATCTTTTTTCTTAATAAATTTGAAGATTTCTTCCTTTTACTCCTTTATGTTTTGTTTCACTTATTTTTGCAAACAGTCTTTTCCAATAGGGCAGGGTTTATCTTGTTAACCATGACTGTATCAGATTAGAGTAGAAATTGTTCCTCAACCTGTATACTTCTTTCTTTGGGTTTCTTGTTTTCAAGGAGAAAAATACATGTATTTTGGAATCATATGTTTATCTATACATGTTTCACATATTGAAAAATGAAAATTAGTATATAATCTTCCCTTACAATTTTTCTTTGTTGAACAGATACACATGGAAAAACTAACTTCACTAGTTGTTTAGGACATCAAGTTTAAGCAATAATGAAACAATTTCACTATATTAGTAAATAAAAGCAGCAGCATCAGTAAATACATACCTGTTACTTAACAACCTAGTCTATGTTATTTTGTTGTAACAGCCCAAGCTGATAAAAGTAGTAGAGATAATTATCTAAATATACAAGAACTAATATCTAGAAGGTTCTGGAAGGTAGTTTGCTTCACGATAAAAGGGAGCTTCCCTATATTCAAGGAATTCTAACAAAATAGGTGGGGTGGGTGGGAGGGGAGTGCAAATTCCTTCTGCTTCTGTGCCCATAGTCTGGATATTAGCATGACTGCTTTGTGTAGTCTTTCTGCCCACCTTCTTATATTGGTTCCATCTCTGATCATCTCAAAGAATCAAGGTAACTGGAGAGATACATGGTGAGAAACCATACCAAGGGAGATAATTTAAAGAAGACCACCCCTAATGTTTTTCTACAACAGAGGTTTTAAATTCAATTCACTTTAATGGAATTTTTAAATTTCTAATTTAGATGCATTTATTTTTGCCACCTGTGTCTGCCAAATTATACCTTTTAATATGGTGTGAGGTGCTTCTAGCCAATTGAGTGTCTATAGACTTAAGAAGAATGCTCAGTCTCTAAAATCTGGAGCTCACAAATAAATTTTAAATATCCAAACAAAGCATTTGCTGTTTTCCAAATGGGAATAATAGTCTCCAAAAAGAATAAAACTGAAAAGCAAGAAAAATCATTTTCTAATTTCAGAGACAAAAAGAAAATTTAACTTATAATATCCCCTGAAAGAAATATGTAAATGATCCTCTATAAAGCACAGAGAGTCCCAGTGGAGCACTGAGCCTAAGTTATGACTCTGTAAAGACATGTAAATTTAATTTATATGCTACTAATTATACTTATGTAAGTTTCATTAATATTAAAAAGTAAATTGTTGCAATCTCTGGGTGGATAAACCATTTTTCTAGTGACTTTGAAAATCATCTTCTGTACATAATAAGAACTACCATGAGAACTCAGATTCTGGTTATAAAAATTAATGTGCATATATCACCTATCAATGACAGCTCAGTGTAAAATCTTCTAATAAGTTAAAGAACAATGTATCTAACTGGTGGGGTAAAAAGAAGAAAAAGTATTTTTTCAACTCTTTACCAACTTGAATTCAATTGGAAGACTTTTCCAAAACAACTGAAGCTGGGAGTCATTTCGACTTAAATAAAATTATTTAAAATTTCTTTCTGGACAATTGACTTGTTCTCCAAATATAAAATATATTTGAAAGTTTTGGGAACACTATGCCAAAATGTAGATAAATTTATCAACAAGTTTTATTATAAGTTATGTGATATGGGTATAATTAGTTGAGTTGTCTTTATTAGAGAGAAATTCATCATACTATTCTCTTTTGGAGGAATTTATTGAAAAATTATTGAGCCATCCCTTACCTGGCATGCTCCATTTTCCAAAGAAATGTTTTAAATTCTTCAAGATTTTGTCAGCCAGGTATCTCAAGTGCCTTAGGTAAAAGGAATTATTCTTAGGTATAAACAGATAAATCAATCTATGCATTAACCTGTTCTTCCTATTGTGTAAATATGTCAATCATTCCTTTAGAAAAAAAGCAATTGGAAATGTGACTAAAATATATATTATTTGTTTCCTCAACTTTTTCACACATTAATAAATGTTATTTTAATCAAATCAAAATAAGAATTTTCTCTCACATTTTTAAGTGCCTCAGGGAATAGTAAGTGATTTATTTTGTGGTTTTTGAATATGCATAATTCAGAAGTACTCTTGAGATTAGAGAAGCTAAATATTTCCCCCATGTTTATGAAAGTGGTGTAGACCAAACCCAAGTTGTAGACCAAACCCAAGTGAAATTGTCTAGAAATACTTTGTTTTTATCAATACCATTCTCACATCTTAGGAAACATTTCCATCTTCTTTATCAACCTTATTCCCTCTATCTCTTGTTTAAATATCAGAGTTCATTGGGACTTTAGTCTGACATTCTTCCCTCACTATTCTCTTTACATGGACAATTTCATCAACTCCCATGTATATAAATACTATCTGTAGGTTAAATCCCAATTGTCTTCTGTAAATGAAACATGTCCTCTGCATTCTGAATTAATATATGCATTTAATACCTAAAATGCCAAAATCACTTTTCTCAATTATAATTGAATCAAAAAAGCCTAACTGATAAAATGTCATCATAGAAAAGTGAAGGAATTCTACTTCCTAACTTCTGGAAAACTATAATCATTCATTTGTTCATTTAGCTTGGAGATTGTTTATTTTAATATAAAACATTTAACACTATCTTCAATGCTATGAAGGCAGGATTAATTTAAATTAATCTCTGTGCCTCTTCTCTTTTTACTATGTGGCATTGTCTATGTTTTATAGAGGTCCTTCTAATCCTCACTGGCACCTAATTTGCATATTTATTCCTCCAAAATTTTCTTTTTGTCTAGTCAATTCTCAAATATAGGTTCCCCAGTATTGCTTTTCAATTGCCATTAATTACATATGAACACACTTCTTTTAACCAAACATGTGAAGGCATATTATTTTAGGGGGTTCCTTGTTTTAGGAACATCATAAGGTGATATTCTTCTATTCATGAGTAGGTTGAAAAAGCTATAAGAGCTATAAAGATATAATATTTAAGTTCTAAGTCTCAAGATTTTGCCAGAGGAGGAATACACCATAAGCAACTTTTTTTTTAACATACAAGTTCTTTTCTTCAACACTAAATTCTTCAATTATCACTTCCTAATTAAAGGAAGCAATGACTATGGCTAATAAATCTTACGCACTACTGTTAGTAACTAGTTTTTTTTCTTTAAATTCCTTTGTAATCCTGGAAAATGATAGTAAATACAGAGTGAAAAAAATGATTTTTTTAGGTATGTTATATGCAGCAATATCTCTAACAAAATTCTCATCAAATCTGTCTCTATTTTGAAATACTTGAATAAAATTCCATGTTATTGCATGATATATGCATGTTCATATATGTTCATGACATTTATGTGTTCATAGTAAGGCAAGAGAAATTTTTTTCTTTTAATGGAAAAGTTGTAATATTTGAAAATCAAGATGCTATGTACAGAAAAATAACAAATGACTGTTGTCAGACCTAACCCAACAAAGGCAGAATAGAATGCAGCAAATTTTTTATTAAATGCCCTGTTTTGTCACTTACTAGCTGTACTTAGCAAACCATTAAGTGATTTCCTCATCTTTACAATAAGGATATATTTATAAGTCAATAAATACTCATTAAGCATCCATTATATTCCAAAAATTGTGCTGGACTATGATGAATGGTGGAGAAGGAAATATAATGTAACTACAAAAGACAAATATGTTTTCAGAAACTTTGATGAGCAATAAGAAATAATTAATAAATAAGTAAGAAAACAAGTATTTAATACAGTTGTGTTTAGAACTATGAATTAAAGAGCAGAACAGGGTGCTACGAGAAACTTAGCTGACCATGATAAAATCTGGTCATAATAATAATAGAATATATAGAGGTTTTGATTAGTGGTAGGAATAAAGTGGTGAAAATTGTTTTTATTCTGGTTATGTCCTGAAGGATTTGTGTATTTGACTGAACTGGAGAGAAAGAAAATACAGAGGACATCCTAGAGGTGCAGTCTGAGCATTAGGTGAAGCAGGCACCATTTACTGAGGTGGGAATTCGGTAGGTAAATAAAGTGAACACAAAGCATCAAGCATTCAGTTTGACTGTGGTGAAGACACTGAGAACTTGGTCAGTGTGGCTTCAGGCAAACATGAAGAGGAAAGCTTCCAACCACCATATCACCAGTGAACCATCACCTTGATATTTTGTGCTCATCCCTTCCCTGATTTTTCCTTCCTTCTCTCCTTCGCCCCAAGCTGTGTACTTTAAATCTGTTGTCAGTTTGTTAGTTTTAGCTTATTCTTGACCTTTTGTTTGTTTTTGCTATATCCCAGTTGTAAATGTGACCATTCAGTTTTTGTCTTTTTTCTTTGACTTATTTCCACTGGTATGATTCTGTCCAGCTCCATCCATGTTGCCACAAATGCATTAAGTTTGTCTTTTTTGATGGCTGAATAATATTCCATTATGTAAATATACCCATGACTTTCTGATGGGAGAACCCCAGGGGATGTAAAAGAAATACATATATACATACATACATACATATATGTTTATATATGTTTGTGTATATATGTGTGCATATGCATATATGTGTGTAAACAACAAAACAAACAAATAGTAAGCAAAACCAAAATGAGATATTACTTCAAAAAAATAAAATAAAAAGGAATGCCTGACAAGCAGAATAAACAGAGAGCTCAGCAGACAGGTATCACTGTCACAGGAAAGTGTCATCTTTACACCAACCTCCAACACTCTCTCCACCACAAACATGGGAGCATGACCAAACATTCATACACACAGAGCACACACCAATCACGTTCACACACATGCATATCACACAGATACACTGAATGTATATATACATGTATATATATATACATATGTACACACACAGTTAAGACACATATACACTTCCCTCAGTATTAGATGCCACCCTTATGTTGCCTTACTTCTTAAGTTCATTTTCACATGAATCCACTATTTACAGCTTGGTTGCCCACTTTGAGGTGAGTGCAAGGCAGACTCCAGGAAGCACTAGGTACATACATGCACTACATGTATGCACTACATGTATGTGATTGTGCCCTGGGGTAGTGCAGAGACAGGCTCTGCCTCTACCTGACCGCCTGCAACTTCCAGGGGAAGACAGTCTCAGTGTGGGAACTGGAAGGTAATTGTACATAACACTTAAAAGAAAAGACAAATTTGTACAGTCTGTATTTCTCCCCCCTTTAGTCCTTGTAGTTATAATTCCGAAAATAGAAACAATAATTTAGCATCACATTCAATAGATAAAATTACTCACAACACCTTTTTTGCATGCCACTCTGCTCAAGACACATTGCTGCTGTTTTCACATGCTGTATCCAATTAACTTTACAAGTTGGAACAACACTCCCGGATCAGTAGGATCCCAGGAATTAAGTTAGGAACTTCAAATCTGCTAGGCAGGACAAATAACATAGAGAAATACCCACCAGTGTTCAGACTGAATATCCTTACACATATTCACTGTAAAGTAGGAAGCATTCATGTAACTTACAATTTTGAGTGATAAAAATGGGGGGGGGGTGAGGAGAGGGCATTTCAATGAATCTGCAGAAATTCTTTAGATGTCTCTAGCAAGGTATAAAAGAACGGTGAGAACCTGTACCTGAGTGAACGCTTGTGTGTGAGCCCATAACAGGTGTAACTATGTGATAAGGAACTCTTCTGATCCATCGACATAAATATATATTTCCAGAAGCTCTTGTAAAACTTCAGTTTTTCATGCAGTAGGTCAGGCTAGAACTTGAGATTGCACATGATTAAAAAACTCCAAGATAGTGCAGCTGCTCTGGTCTGGGTCCCACCTTGCTGATTTCTGAGAAGATTTTCCAAGTTACCTCTTAGCTCCTTTCTAAATTAAATTGCATTATCTCATTACACAGAGTATATTCCTAAACTGGTGTTAGTTTAGGCATGTGGTATATCTCTTTCAAGTCGGCGCCCGTGGCGAAGGGTGTGTGTGCAGGGGCGGAGCCCATCGAGTTGACACGGATGAGGCTAACAGCTTTCCTCTTAGCAGGTTTGGTAGGGAAAAGTGGACTGCGGTTACTCCAGAATCAGAATACTGCTTTTTAAAAATTCATCCCTCACTAAGACCTGGTCTAATCACATTTCCTGCCCAATACTATAAATATTTGTTTTTTAAATAAGTGAACTTAGCAATGTAGACAAACTTAGCAGTGAGATCTGCAGAACCATTTGGTTTCAGTCAAGCTGAAGATCGCCCTGATGTTGTGATTACACACCCAGCCAAACCGAAATGGACTCTTAGATGAGCTGAGTAGAAAGATAGACCAAGACAGAAATATGAAGCAAAGGAAGAGTTTAAAAAAAAAAAGAATAGTAAGTGGGGTATAGTATCTTTTCATCCAGAATAGTAGAATTGCTGAGTCAAGTGGCAATCATGGTTTAAAAAGTAAAGGGAAATAATGACAGTAACCCTGAAAACATAGGGGCATTCATAGTGGCTGCTTCCAGCATCAAACTTGATGAAAAATTTGAAAACATCTTGACAATTTTAGAGGTCAGGACAGATGCTTGGTATCATTATAAGAGCATCATCATTTATAAAATGCTTTGATACACTCTGTGGTTCAAAGGGGAACAGAGCATAAAGCATGATCATAAGAAACTTGGGAAGTATATCTGGGCTCACTTTGTTCTGTTGCTTATCCTTTCAAGTCCATGTTTATTCATGAACAAAATGAGAATATAAAATCAACAACGTAAGATATATATTTCTCATAAACAAGCAGAAGAAGAAAGGGTCACTGCAAAGCAACGCAATCTCCAAGTAACATTGATATAGGGCAAGTGATTCTGCACACAACAGGAAGTCAAAAGCTCAGTCATTCTGCAGGCAACTCAGTTGCTGGGTACTCTTTTCTGGGTATAACCTCTTCTGGTCTTTCACTAGGCTATCCCTGGTGCATAGACTACTATCCTCTGCCTGTTAGCCTGATCATAGCAATGCCATCGTTACACTGCAGGCATCGCAGCTGTATTTCAATGAAGAGTGAAGAAGTGAGAAAGTGGCACCTGCTGGTTTTCCATCATTTTGCAAGAAAAGCAAATGTCTTCTAGAAATGTCCACCCCACCTCAGTGCACATCTACTTAGCTATCATTCAATATCACATCTGACACATGACACAGTCATTTTTAAGTGCAAGGTGTGGGTCTGTTGAGTGCCTATGTGCAATGCAGCAAGCCAGAACAACCAATCAATCAGATATCAAAGCTAAAGAATGTTAGACCCAGCCATGAACTTTCTTTCAAAGTAAGCAAAAGCAGGATACCTGATTACCCCAAGTCAAACAGTACACGTCAAGAGATGATCTAGCAAACCTATATTGTCAGAGACCAACGTATTCCTTTCAAGTTTTGAAAAGGGGCTTGATAAGTGGAATGTTTCCCAATAAGATTGGAAACCATGAGTAAAGGTTAAGAGCATGGTTCGAGTATAATAGCTGATGATTAAGACAGATATCTGTTCAGCAAACGCATCTCCCTTAAAACCAACAATCCAAGGATGTGTTTACCCCTGACCTGCTTACCCCTCTTGATTATTACTGTTCATCCCTGACCCTCCTCGCTCCTCCTGACTGATGCTGTACACACAACTCCATCAATAAAATAAGGCTAAGCTCTTGCTACTGGAAGCTGATTGCCACTAGCCATGTTTCCATGACTCCTTGTTTTTTCATTATCAGTGTGTTGTCACATCTGCAAGCACTGTTTCTATATCGTTGCCTCCACACAACAGCAAGAAAAGTTGGAAAAGACATATTTATCTTCCAAAGATATTCCTAGGTAGCAAAGGAAAAAGGAAAACCCAGTAAATTTTAATGACATAATTCAGTATTCACTGTTTTAAGTCATGTGCATCTACTTTCCTGGACCTGCTAAGCAAAACAATTTAAATGGTGACGAGTTCTTTAGTAATAATGATGATGATGATCCCATGATTTTCCTATTGTGGCAAATATTCACAATGTAAAATTTGTCATCTTAATCATTTTAACTGTATATACAACTAAATTAATTTGAAACTTTCTAATGTTGTACTACTATCACCACCACTTGCCCCCAGAATTTTTTCTCTATACCCCACTAAACAGCAACTCTTCATTCCCTGATTCCTGGAAGCTAGCAGTTTCTGTCCCTATGATTGTGATGATGCTAAATACCTCATTTAACCATACAATACTTATCATTTTATGACTGATCTATTTCTATACGTGGCCAATTTCTGTGTTTTGATTGGAGAGTTTAATTCATTTACACTTAAGATAATTACTGATTGACTTATTTCTGTCATTTTGTTATTTTTTTCATTGTCTTAAAGCTTTTTACCTCTCATTTCCTGTACTACTATCTACTTTTGTATTTGCCTGATTTGTGTATGTGTGTGTGGTGAAAGGTTTGCCTTTCTTATTTCCTTTTGTATTTATTCTATAACTATTTTCTCTGTAGTTACCATAAGGGTTACACCTAACATCATATTCTTATATGAATTCATACCAGCTTAACTTTAATAATATACATAAATTGCTTCTTTATTGTGGCACACTTCCCTTTCAGTTATTAATGTCAAAAATTATTTTATACATTCTGTCTTAAAGAATAAATGGGAGTTCTTTTAAATACCTTAATCTTATAAATTATATAGAAAAAAAGTAGAATTATAAACCAAAGTGATCATACTAGCTTATCACCAAATAATTGTCTTTTAAAATGTGTCATGTAGGAAATAAAAGGTAGTTATAAAACACTGTTGAAATATTACTAGATTTTATAATTGCCTATATGTTTATCTTCAGTTAGATCTAGTTCTTCAAACATTCGTTTCAATTATTGTATAATTTCAACCTGCAAAACTCCCTTGATCATTTCTTATGGATTGATTGTTCTCCAGGAACATACAGCCCCAGATTTTAGAGCCTAACAATGTCTGAATTTCTCCCTCGTTTTTGAAGGATAGTTTGCCAGATTTATAGACTTTTCAGGTGTAGTTCTAGATTTATAGACTTCTCAGGTGGTAGTTCTAGCACATGGAAGATCCTTTTTTTTTTTTTTTTTTTTTTTTTTTTTTTTTTTTTTTTTTTTTTTTTTTTTTTTTTTTTTTTTTTTTTTTTTTTTTTTTTTTTTTTTTTTTTTTTTTTTTTTTTTTTTTTTTTTTTTTTTTTTTTTTGTGACTAGTTCTTGCTATGCTGCCCGGGATAGTCTTGAACCCGCAGACTCAAGCAATTCTTAGCCTTGACCTCTCAAGGCTGGGATTAAAGGCACCTTGCTCAGCGTTGGAAGATAGATCTTATTAACTATCCTGTATATGTGATGAGTCATTTCTTTCATTTCATTGTCAAGATTCTCTGTTTTCTTTTGAAAGTTTGATCATAATGGATCATCACTGGATCCCTTTGTCTACCTGGAGTTTGTTGTGATCCTTAGATAATAATACTCATGATTTTGATCAAATATGAAAAACTTCCAGCCAGTATTTCTTCAAATTTTCTTTCTGCCATTTATTGTCTCTTTTCCTGAGAGTTCCACAATGCATTGTTGACTTAGTTGGTGATATCCAATGTGGCCCTTAGGCTCTGTTCTCCTTTATTTAATCTTTTTTTCTTTCTGGTTCCCAGACTTAATATTTTTCATTGCTTTATTCAAATTCACTCTTTCTTTTACATGCTATAACCTGTCTCTGAACCCTACTAACAATTTTTCTTTTCAGTTACTATGCTTTTCACATTTAGATTTTTTTAAATTTCTTTTTAAAGTATTGCTATGGATATTTCCATTTCGTTCATATATAGTTTCTTGACTTTCTCAACATATTCTTTTAATTTTTTTTAGCAATTTTAGGCTGATTTGTTTTAAAAATATTTGTCTAGTGGATTTGCCAGCAAGTCTTTTAAGGGAAAGTTTGTGTTGATTTTTGTTTGTTTGTTGCATTTGGATAGCTTTAATTTATTGTTTCCATGCATAGCTTTGTTATATTTTTTGCTGAAAACTGGACGTTCGAATCTAATAATGGGATATTCTAAAAACTAGATTTTCCTTCTTTTCAAGATTGACTTTTTGTTGTAGATTGCCAAGCATCAGCTTGATATATAAATATAAAACTTACTCCTCTAGCTTTCTTAGAGTTTGTGTGGCAATCTTTAAATTTTTCCCATATATGTAATGTTTTTTAGGTATCCTTGTCTTTAATATCTGACTACCAAAAAAGGGAAAAGAAAAAAAAATTGAAGGAGAAAGATGAAAGACCATTGATCCTTCAAATTCTCTAGAAGTCATTTTAGCCAGAGTAAAAGGGCCCACACAATAGGGTGAGGTGAAATAATAATGGCTGCATAAATTTTTTTCTGTGTTGCTAGCAATCAGCACTCAGAACACAGATTTCCAAAATTTGCAAGACAGAGACCTTTCTTTCTACTGTGATCATCAATTTTTTTTCAGCTTCAATGAACAAAGGGGTACCCAGATAGTAAAGTTTCAGCTTTCTAGCTTGTAGCCAACAGATCATGGTGTTTTTTGGTCTCCATAATTTCATGAACAACTTCTTTAAATAATAAATAGTAATAAATTCCTATGATGTTATATACATGTATATATATATACACATATATACAAATATGTGTATATATATACATATATATACATATACATGTATATAACATCATATGTGTGTATATATATATATATATGTATATATCCTATTAGTCCTCTTTCTCCTGGGAACTCTAATTAATGAATCCAATCCCTGGTTCTCACAAGCTGCATGCAAGCTGCCTATGGAACATACTATTTGCCATTAGGTTAGGGGTTGGGAAAGGTGTACTGACTGTTTGCTAAGTGGTAAAATTGACCAAAACAGCTTATAATTTGCAATCCAATTCTTCCCTGGAAGTTGCAATGTTTTAGTAGACTCCAAAATTCCAAAATAGTCATATCAGTTATAGTCTGTCAGTATAATTATCATGGTGGATAGACAGAGTTCTCATACTATATTGCCATCTTCCTAGAATCTAAGGAATAATGATTCCTACAAACATGAAAGCTCATTTTCAATATTTAATCATTCAACATTTCATTTATGGGAAATTACCATCCTATATTATCATAAGGAATTGGAAAAATAAACTGAATAAGGTCAACCATTTAAACAATATTCTAAATCTTCCTTTAAAAGCACCCAACTTTTCAAGCTATTTAAAAAAAATAGCTGCTATATAGTTTTCAAGAGGCAGCTTCAGTTTACATCAATCACTAACTTTTTAAGGACTCGGTGATGAGATAAAATGTCTGCACAGGAAAAATACAATAAGGAAGTGTATTCATACATTATACCAAATATAAAATCATTATGAAGAATGGTCTTCATAACAGTCACTTAAAATTGATCACTACCATAAAATATTTTGATTCATTATGTATGTTAACTAGATAAAACAGATGTAAAATTTGTTTAAGAAAGTAAGCTCACAGTGTCAATGACATTAAAGTATCATCTTTTCTACTACAATATTCAATTTTGTTTCTCTTTAAATATAAAATGTTACAAAGTGAAAGTTTATTAAAATTTTCTTTTTTTTCAAAATAAATTCTACTGTGTGAAAAATCATACTTGTCATTGAGTTTAGTGCTCTGTGATCTAGACCTATGAATCAACTACATGTAGTCATTGAGTCCCTGCTGACATTATGTCCTCCTCATACCCCAAGTACCAAGTTGCTTGGACATCTCTCAGTATTAAGAATAAATCTCTTGCTTCTTGTGGTTTATATTTGCTACTGACATTTTATAATTTCTTATAAATTGTTCAAGGACAAGAACTATGACTTCCATTTCCTGTACAAATGTTGCTACATTACAAAATAACACCTAGTACTAAAGATGGTGTATACCAAGTTACTCATCTGGAGATAAATCAGATTATCAGTTTTCTGCTTCTAGGAAAATAGCATTTATTATGGATTTTCAATAATCGTTTACTGCAGCTTTCTTGACTTTCATTTCCTCCCTCTGTCTGATTACCTGAACAGAGAAACCATAAATAAAAATGTATTAAAGAAAAAAAAAGACATTTCAATTAAGAGAGCATATGTCAATATGCAGATTAAATATATCTCAATAGATGATTAATATTTCTTCATTTTTATTGATTAATTATTATTCTATTTTTCTATTTTGTGGAGAAAGATACATTGCTATCTACTCCATGGTTCTCCCACCAAGTAAATTACTATTATTTCAATACAATATTGGCTCAACTTATTAGCAGTCAGTTCCTTTCTCTGTCATTCTAAAAAATAGAGGTTGAGAATCAGAAACACCTACTTAATTTTCTTACATGACAATGAGAAAATAATTATTTGGGTCCCAAAAGTCCATTTGGCTTGCATTCACGTCACACATTCCTTTTACATTCTTGCTTCTCATTTCATATTCCTTCAAGTCATGTTCTGCCTTCATCATGATGTGTACAGAGGCTAACTTGTCATAGATTTTTGCTCATGTATGCAAGTTAGCTTTGAGATTCTTGATAAAAGGTGCTATCACAAGTTCAAAATATTTTTCTTTTATTACTAGGCAACACAAATAAAAGTTGTTCCAAATAGAAAGATCTCAATGTAAATGCATTAATAAGCTCTCCATTATGGAAAAAAGAATGTATGTCCACTGCATTCAAGGTTGACTGAAAGTTGCAAACTCAATTTTGAAAAAGGAATTGATCATAAGTGCATACAGGAAGTTATATTTTTTTTGGCTAATTTTAAGAAATACAAATTCCAAACAGTGGTTAAAACTCTGTATTCATAAAATTTGAGAGGGTTCCAAACTTGGCACACTTACTATTTAAGCCCCCTTTCAAGCATGGAATATGTTTTAAAAAGCTAAAAAGCAAAAAAGCATATTGGACATTAAATAGATTTTTTCCAAAATAAAGACTGATGAGTTATGTGTAAAGGAATGAGAAACACATGGATTAAACTTTTCTTAACACAAACATAGGCTTAAATGTGGAGAGAAAGCTATGTGCAGTCTGTTAAGCCCTTCTCTCAGTCACAAATAAAAGTTGATTTTTTCCAGCATACCAAAATTTTTCTGTGTCATTTGATGGTATAATTCACTTGAAGTTGCCATTCACCTAGTATATTTCTTGCTGAAATACATTTGTCATTTTCTCTTTATCTCATCTTCCCTAAATTGTACTTGATTATTCTATATGCCAGGTTAATGCTTATTTACAAAAGCAAATTCACAAAGCATCAGAAAGGTCCATCTTAATTGTATTTGAGGATGTTGTGTACCTGAATGGCACCTAAATACATTACCAGGTCCAACTTCAGGCATGTTTCCAGAATAGCCATCTCGAAGTGCCTTCTCATCCAGCTACTTTGACTAAATTGGTTTCATGTGCCATTCTAGTTTCATGGAAGGCTGGTTTTTCTCTGGCAATGGGTGACATTTTCCTGGCCCAGCAATCACATGTCTAAGAGATTTCTACTCTTGCATGAAGGCAAATTCTGGCCAAAGGGCCTGGCTGACATGCCAGAGGCTCAAATCCTCCAGACACACAGAGCATAGACATAAGACACTGGCGCCACACTGCACACTTCCACCCATCTGCAGCATTTGGGTGACTCAAAGGTCTTCCCTTTGTTTTCACCAAGTAAAATTAACTCAAGGATCTAAATGCTGAATTGGAGCTCAGCTCACAGAAGAAAGGGAATATGATCATCTAAGTTAAATAATTGGAACAGAAGGCCTCAAATGTAACTGTACTTGGGAATTGCCTAGGAAGCTTAAACAATGTGGATGCCTGGACCCCGAAATGCCAGGGACTTGTTTACCTTTAGCCTAGTACATACCCTGGACATATAATTTAAATACTCTCCAGTGATTATACTGTGTACCCCAAGACTGAGAACCCCCAAGTAGGGTTTCAGGATTAATTATAGTGAAATTAAACACAATTGTGGCACTGTAATACTGAATTCTGGACTGTGGTATACCCAGAATATACCCTAGCCCCAGAATTTCAGATTTCTTTATGTAATATTTGCTATTGTCAAAAGTCCGTTCTAAACATGAAATGTTTAGAATATAAAGTATGACTTTGCCACAGATCTATAAACTAGGTACTTGTGGTAAGTAACTCCAAAATGATCCCATGAACTTTATGTTATAATCTGAGCATACAGTCTCCGCTCATGTTAACTAAGGTCTGATCAGTGAAATACAGCAGAAATGATAAGGTATGACCTCAAGGTTGAGTCATAAAATGTACAGTAACTTCATCTTGGTCTCTTGTTTTGAAGGAAGTCAGAGGGCATGCTTTGTGTATTAAGCTGTAGAGAGACTATTGTGGACAGAAATTGCATCCTCCTGGCAACACAGGGCACCATTTTGTGATTCTGTGAGCAAACCTCTTGCACTAATAAGGCTACCAGAAGACTGCTCTCCAAGCTTAGAGGAAGCCCTGAGCCGAAACTGCTCAACCAAGCTGCTCCTTCATTCCCACCAGAAAAAAAGAAACAAAAAACCACAGCTGTTGTCAGCTGGTAGTGTTTAGGTAGCTTGTTATCAGCATTATAAGGATACCATTATTATTATTTTCACTTTGTAGTTCAGTAAATTAAGGAATTTACCTAAGTCTAAACAGAGACAAAGAGTATATATGGGAGCTAAATTGGGTGCGTTATCCCCAAAATTTTTGCTTTTAAAAACAATAAAATAAAGTTTCTCTTCATTAATATTGGTAAATGTCACTTGATGGGGAAGAAATTATAATGGCAATAATAAATCAGAAAGTAAAAGTATGAGTGTCGCGGGCCAGCCATGAGTGATTGAATGGTCCCGAGGGGAAGGGCAAGGATTATAGTTGACTCAAAAAAACTCCAGCAGAAGGATTCACAGCCTCTCTCTGGACAGTGGCCCCAAGTCTATTTAGAACCAGACTTTTATATTAAATATGAAGCAAGAAGTAACAAAAGAAGGTTTTGATTCAGGGTCACATGGTTATAAGCATAACTTTACCAGCAAGTATAGTCTAAACTGCTCAAATTTGGCCAAAGTGTGACCTGCAATAAGTATTTTACAAAGATAGCTCTGCAGACAGTCAAGGACTCTCTGCTTTTCTCTCTGTACCTATTAGGCAACATTCAGTAACTTATCAGAGCAGGCCAGAAATGAAGTACTGAGAAAAAGGTTCTCTTCATATGACAACACTTTACATGCCATGGGTGGGTTGCTAATTGTTTCCTAGTGTCAGTTATCAAAATTCTGTCTTACCCCTAGTTATCTTAAACATTGTATAGCATCCATTGGTGCCTAACTTTCAGACTATCACCCACTCCAAGCCCATGTTCTTTTCCAATGATACCCCAAAATATGGATTATAGTCTATATTGCAACAGATCAACAAATATATTCTCATACCTACTCTTTACCTACTTTGAGTTAAGCTTGAATTTGGGAGTTTGCAACCTTTGAGAACTTTTACCATGTGGTTTAGAAAAATACAAACATTTAAGAGTCAGAAAGCTTTCTGCTCCATCTTTGCTATGGAAATTTGGATGAATCACTCGCAATGCAGATGCTACTCTCAGGAATTTTAATTAAGCTAGTCTATAACAGGAGTAAGTGTGTGTCTTTTTAAAGTTCTCTGGGAGACACAAGGTAGAAGGAATGTAATGGACTATGATGAAAGTATGGTGTGTGGCAACAATGTATGAAGAAGTATGAATCTACATTTGAATTTTAATCAAATACAGTGTTGTAAGTCAATATTATCTCAATAAAAATAATGCAATAACAAAATAAAATAAAATAAAGCTCCCAGTGTAATTCAATATACAGTCAAAATTATTAACTACTGATGTAATATCTTACAATTTCGTCTTGCTTATATATTCAGTGAAGGTAATGATATTAAACCCATGCTGGTTTTTGAGAAGATTCAGATGTTATTTTCTGGACAAACTCCAGACACAGTGCTTAGGACACAGTTGGTACGGAATAAATGCTATTTGTCCATATTTGTCGTTTGTTTTAAAGTGTTGAATGTAGTACAATAAGATTTAATACTTGTTTGGATACATCTATTGATTTACTTTTCCTAACGAGTCCTGCAAAGCTCTTGAATTTAGAATTCCCATCTCATCCAGGTAGCAAGTAAATATACATTTAATTTTCTTCAAGTCTTTTATGGTTTAATTTTTGTATTTACTATATCCATCTGAGATATTCTTATGTAATGCAAATTATGACTAGGGATGGATATTTTTGCTTAAAGTATCAATTTTACCCCTAACTTTCCTTGAATTGATTCCTTTTCTTAATAATTAGCAATGACTTCTTAGCTTTACATTATCAGCATCTATTTATGCCTCATCTACTCATAAAAAGATTTTCTTATTCTTGTCATAAATATATGAAATGCTTAATTATTTGAGCTTTTAATCCCTTAGTTACCTTTTGAGTAAATACAAATATTTATCATTTTTTCCACAAAATTGTCTTCCATGTTCTTATCTGAATACTTGGTAAAAATATCAAGTTCTTACACTTGCTTAAGAGTCTGCAGTAATCGCTTATTAACTAACTAAATCATTTAATTTCTCTGTTTCCCCTGAATAGAGAAAAGAATTACTTATTTACTCAGAATCAAGGGGCATGTTCCAAAACAGGCTGTCAGCATTGGTGGTTCAGTGGTAGAATTCTCACCTGCCAAAACAAGCTGTCAACAGGTCAACAACTTTACTTGTCTCGTTTCATCTTAAAATCTAAGCAACTTTATACTATACTTTTTAATATATATACTTTAAATATTAATATATTATATATAGTATATATTATATATACTTTTTAATAACACCCATATTTTCTTTGAAATGGGCATTATTTTTTTAAAAATTATTTTAAGTTCACAGCAAAATTGAGTTGAAGTTACTGTAATTTAACATATGGCCCCTGCCCCAACACAGGTACACCCTCTGTACTATCAATGCCTCCCTCATGAGTGGTATGTTGGTTACAATAGGTGAGTCTACACTGACATGTCATTATTCATTATTACCCAGCATTCATATCAAGGCTCACTCATGTGAGTGAGTTCCAGGGTTTGATAAACATATAATGACATGTTTCCCCCACTCTTCTGTGGTACAGACTATTTTCCATAAAAGTCTTATGTTCTGTCTACCTATCCTTTCCCCCTTCTCCCCTACCTTCCTTGCAACTTCTGAACTTTGTGCTTTATCCATAAATAGAATGCCAAATATTGAATTGCAGCCTTTCCAGACTGGCTTCTTTCTCCAGTTATATGCATTTAAGATTCCTTCATGTATTTTCATGGCTTTATAGCTCATTTGTTTTTAGTGCTTTATTTTTCTGCTTTGAATAAGAGAGTATTTCAGTAAATATGACTTGTGTTATCCAGTTATTTTAGGTAGCATGTTTTCCCTGTGCTTGAGTACCCTGGGAGTAGCCTAGTTTTAACAATGCAGACTAGGTGGGGGAAAATGCTAGTACTGTGTATTGACACACTAGACCCTTTTAGACTTGTGTGTCCCTTACAAATTAATTTTTTGTCATACCTCACATACATCCAGAAGACACCTACATAGGAAAACGTTCAGTTTCTTATGCGCAGTGCATCAAAAAACTGTGATAATTATTTGGTGCAATGGTTAACATCTTTCAAGGTTTTTTGCTATACTTTTCTCTGCTACACACGCAGCATGCACTGAGTGGTTCTTCTTAATTTCTTGGCATTCCTCTCTCCTAAAGGTGGGGGCTAATTCTCATTCCTTTGAGTGTAGGTCCAAAACAGTTATAATATTCTATTATCTAGCTTCTGATCATATAAAGTGGCAGAAGTGACAAGGTGAGGATATAGGGATTTTAAAAGTCCACTACAACTACCTCCTTGTTTCTTTCTTAGATCACATGGAAGCCAGTTGCCATATTGTTAGGACACTCAAGCAGACTTGGAAGGAGATTCACAAGGCAAGGAACTCAGACCTCCTTTTAGGAGTTTTCACTGCCAATCAACTGAGTACTCATTTGGGAAGATCTTCTGATACAGTCAAGTCTTAAATGACTTAGTTCCCAGGTGACATTTTGCCCAGTCTTCTGGAACATCTCTCTCAAAAACCACCTATACCCTCCCAATTCCCAACCTGAAGATAATATGTGATATAATAACTGTTTATTATTGTTTTAAGCAGTGAGACTTGAGGAAATGTCATGCAACAATATGTGAACATTATTTGATTGATTTTATATCAAATTATACTGAATTATCAGCATTTTATGAACCTACTAGGTGTTCAGTACCAGGTATATTCTGCATATCTAGTTTTAACAATGCTATAGAATAAGTACTCTTACCTTCATTTTATAAATCTTCTTTTCACAGGAAAGTATATTTCATATACATGAACAAATAGATTTCATACAAAGACTTTTTTTAATGGAGATCCATATTAGAAGTGTCATAGAAGATACACTAATAGATCATAAAGATGTGGAGGACTTTATCAGTATCCCAGGTGTTGAAAATTAAAACAATAAATCCCTGACTAGTCAAATTAGTGGAGAATACTTTCAATCAAAATTCTGAATGTTGTGATACAATTCTGAAAAGGACCCCATTTTTATATGCCAGTTACAAGTAATAAATTGCTACAATATTATGGTAAATAATTGGATAATCTTAACATATATTAAAATTGTTGAAAATACCCTGCCCCTTGGTCCAGTAACGTGACTTCTACATATTTTTATGACAGGTCCATCAAAATAGAAGTCAGAGAAGTAGACAAATTTTGTATATCATTGTATTTAAAAGAGGAGACAAATGGTTAATAAGGAAATTAAATATTTAACAGAGAAATTGTAGCAATTAAAACATTTGCCCCCCACCCAAAAAAATGCCTTTAAAAATTCTTTTTTTCAATTTAAACATTTTTTCTTTTTTTAAATTTTCATTTTCTTATAATCTTGGTCACATTTGTGTAAATATTGATACCCTGATGGATGGCCCTCCCTCTCCCCTTAGTGTCCCCACTCTGTGATTTGTTGGATGGTAAAGTTGGTCAAATCCCCTCCAGTTCCCCAATTCCAACTCCAATTCCCCTCTCTGTGATTTGTTGGTTGGTAAAGTTGGTCAGTTGGTTGTTGCTTGGCTCATTTGTCTCTTCTATTATCTGTTAAATGTTCTTTTCCTGAGTGAATACCTGAGCTCCTGTGACTTGTTGGTTCATGCTGTTTAAGTTTCTAAGAATAACTCTGAGGCAAGTAACCCATACAAATTCATTTGGGGCCTCTTCTAGTACGGGTGTGTAGTGTTGCTCTCCAGGCTCCTTTATTGTGGCATTTTCTGTTGTGAAGATGACAGTCTCATTTTCTCTAAACACATGTGGCTGCTGGTATTCATGACTCCTCGTTCAGGTTGGCTGCCTCCTCAGTCCTGGTGTCTGTCCCATGGTGCTGCTTTTAAGTCTTATAGTTCTGGGTTCTGGAGTTGGGATCCCAACTCTCAGCCCCTAGCATTAGAGGGATTCTGTGGTAGTGACAGACTCCAGTGGGAAGTTTGTCCAGCTCCTCTCCACTCTCATGGTTTACAGTTCTGTCATGGGGCTGTAACCTCTTTCCTGTGGTTTTCTTTCCCAAATGGAAGAGAAGGGTGCTTTGCTCACCTTGGTGGCATCTCTAGATTGGGGGCTTGTTTCTTTAGCTTCTACAGCATTATAGGTGAAGCTCTTTGCTAGGTCACTTATGTGACTAATCTCACAGTCATGTCTTGTGGTTCTGATCTGAAATCAAGATGTCAACTGAGTCATGACATTCTCTGAATGCTCAAGGGGAGGGACCTTGTTTCTTTGGGTTTCCTGAAGCCTCAGGTTTTCTCAGGCTATCGCAGCATAATTCCAGTCTCTGCTTTTGTCATCACAGGGTTTTCTCCCTGTATTTCTGTAGGCTATTCTTTTTTAAGGACACAGTCATATTGACTCAGAATCCTAGTCTATGCCAGTCTGAACTCATCTAACTAATTATACCTGTTTCCAAATAAGGCCACATTCTGAGGAACTAGAAGCTACAACTTCAACTATCCTTTTGGGAGACAAGGGTGGGCATATGTAACCAAACTGAATCCATGAAAAAAGGAAAAACAAGTTACAAGACATATACTCAGAGATCTTTGTTCACTGAAAAAATGTAAACCTAGATATCTATTCAGAGATATTCCCAATTACCACCTGCTTCAGAATGGTTGTCCTACAAGAACCTTGGTCAGTCATGAAGAGACATGCAACTCCTTTCATGAGAGTGTGTTTGTTGTAATATGAGGCTAAAATCTGTGTCCTCACTGTTTCACTTTGGATTCTCATTACCTTTATTCATAATCATTTGGATTTTTGGTTAATTATGCAAGATGTAGAGTCATAGAACCACTTTAATTGCAAGTCAAGAATTTACAATGAAATTTTCTCACCTTTTTAAATGAGACATTAACACATATCGCTAGTGTCTCTGTCATATTGAAAAACTTTCCTCTACATGGTACAAACTCTTAGAAAACATAAACCTTTCAGATAGATGAACCATTTTTGTAAAATAACAGCTTATTTTAAAAAGGAGAATTTTAAATATATAATTCATTCTTTAGTTTCCTTCATGAGAAAAAGTCAAAATCTAAAGTTGTTCATAATCTGAACATTCCACCAGACCAGCACACATAAATATGAATACTATTTTTTACTGCAAATTGCTTATTTTTCACATCCAAAGCTAAAATTACCTGCCTATACTTTTGAGAATGATAAGAGTGATTATCTAGAATGAATGAGAATGAGGTCAACATATCAAAACCACATTGAGACTCAACAAATTTTAAAAGTTCCTTTCTTCATAAAGCATGGTGTAGTGCTCACTTTGGTAGCACACATACTAAATTGGAATGATATAGAAAAGATTAGCATGACCCCTGCACAAATGACATGCAAATATGTTAAGCGATCCATATTTTTAAAAAAGAATTGAAACAGCCCAAAGAAATACTCTAATCTCCCAACTTGAACTAAGAAAAAGAGCAACAAAAAAATCCAAAACCCAGAAGACAAGAAATAACAAAAATAAAAGCAGAGATTAATGAAATAGAAACCAAAAAGACCATAGAGAAGATAAACAAAACCAAAAACTGGTTCTTTGAAAAAGTAAATAAAATTGACAAACCCCTTGCAAGGCTTACAAAGAAAAGAAGAGAGAAAACTCAAATAAACAGGATCATAAATGAAAAGGGAGATATAACAACAGACCCAGCAGAAGTCCAAAATATAATTAGAGACTATGATGAACATCTATACACAAACAAATACAGCAACCTGGAAGAGATGGACAAATTCCTAGAACAATACAGTTATCCAAAATTGAACAAAGAAGAAATAGAAAACTTAAATCGGCCAATCACAAGCAGTGAAATTGAGGCAGTCATCAGAACTCTCCCTAAAAACAGGAGGCCAGTCCAGATGGTTTCACAAATGAATTCTACCAAACTTTCAAAGAGGAGCTAACACCAGTACTGTTAAAACTTTTTTAAAAAGTTTTTTAAAAAAAACTTTTAAAATTTTTAAAATTTTTAAACTTTCTCAATTTTAAAAAAAATTGATTGATTTTTTTTAAAATTGAGAAAGCAGGAAAACTACCAAATACCTTCTATGAAGCAAACATTACACTAATTCCAAAACCAAATAAAGATAGTGCAAAGAAAGAGAACTACAAACCAATCTCCCTAATGAACACAGATGCAAAAATTCTAAACAAAATCCTGGCAAACCAAATCCAACATTGCATAAAAAAGATCATCCATCATGACTAAGTGGGATTCATCCCAGGGGCACAGGGATGGTTCAACATTTGAAAATCAATCAACATAATCCATTGCATCAACAAAGAGAAAAACAAAAACCATATGATCATATCAGTAGATGTGGAAAAAGCATTCGATAAAGTTCAGCATCCTTTCATAATGAAAGCCCTGGAAAAATTGGTATAAAAGGAACATACCACAACATAATAAAAGCTATATACAACAGACCCACAGAAAATATCATCCTCAATGGGGAAAAACTGAAACCATTTCAATTAAGGTCTGGAACCAAGCAAGGATGCCCACTCCACTCCTTTTCAACATAGTTCTGGGAGTCCTAGCCAGGGCAATAGGGCAAGAGAAAGGCATAAAAGGAATACGAATAGGGAAAGAAGAAATAAAGTTATCATTATACATGGATGATATGATAATCTATGTAGAGGACCCAGAAAAATTGACAGAAAAGCTGATTGAAATAATAAACCGATTCAGTAAGGTAGTTGGATACAAAATCAACACACAAAAATCAACAGCACTCATATTGTAAAGAGTCAATCAGAAGAAGAAGAAATTTTAAAAAATACCCCACTTACCATTACACCGAAGAAAATCAAATACTTGGGAATAAACCTAACAAAAGATGTAAAAGACCTATACAAAGAAAACTATAAAATATTCTTACAAGAAATATAAGATGATGTTAAAAAATGGAAAGACATTCCCTGTTCATGGATTGGAAAAATCAACATTATCAAAATGGCTATACTACCAAAGGCAATCTACAGATTCAATGCAATTCCAATAAAGATCCCAATGACATATTTTAAAGATAGAACAAAAATTACTGAAATTCATATGAAACAACAAAAGACCCCAAACAGCCAAACCCTTTTGACAAACAGGAGAATGGAGGTATTACTATTCCAGACTTGAAACTATACTACAAAGCCATAATACTTAAAACAGCATGATACTGGCACAAAAACAGACAAACAGACCAATGGGTCAGAATCAAATACCCAGAAGTAAAACCACACATATATAGTCAACTAATCTTAGGCATAGAGGCAAAAAACATGCTCTGGAACAAGAATAGCCTCTTCAGTAAATGGTGCTGGGAAAACTGGATCAAAACTTGTAAAAAAATGGACCAGGACAGCACTCTCACACCCTGTACAAAAATTAACTCAAAATGTATAAAGGACCTGGAAGTGAGACCTGCAGTCATAAAAATAATAGAGAAAGCCTGGGCAAAATTCTTCATGAATTTCACATCAGAAATCAATTGGGCTTGCAAAAAATGGAGGAAAACATAAACAGCTGGGACTATATCAAACTAAAAAGTTTCTGTTCAGCAAAAGAGACAATAAACAAAACAAAAAGAAACCCAACCGACTGGGAGAAAATTTTTGTCCTCCAGACAAGTGACAAGAGTTTGATAACAAAGATCCACAAAGAGCTCCTACAGCTCAACAAAAACAAAGCAATAAATCCAGTCAAAAAATGGAGAGAAGAACTAAAAAGACACTTCACCAAAGAGGAGATACAGATGGCTAATAGGTATATGAAAAAATGGTCCACATCACTAATAATCAGGGAAATGCACATTAAAACCACACTGAGATACCATCTTACACCAGTAAGAATGGCCCATATAAACAAAACGGACAACAACAAATGTTGGCATGGATGTATAGAAAAAGGAACTCTCTTACACTGCTGGTTGGAGTGCAAACTGGTCCAGCCACTATGGAAGACTGTGTGGAGGACCCTCAAACAATTGAAAGTGGACTTACCATTTGACCCAGAAATCCCACTATTGGGATTCTACTCAGAGGACATGAAAACATTAATTCAAAAGGACACCTGTATGTGCATGTTCATTGCAGCCCTGTTTACAATTGCCAAGATTTGGAAACAAACCAAATGCCCCAAAACAGATGATTGGTTAAAAAAATGTAGACATGGAATGTGTACAAATGTACACAATGAAATACTCTGTATCAATCAAGGAGGACAAACGCATGTCATTCGCAGCAACATGGATGGAACTAGAAAGACTCATATTAGCAGAACTAAGTCAAAAAGGAAAAGAGAAATACAGGATGGTCTCACTTATATGATGGATATAGGGAAAAACTAGCAAACGAACAAGAAAAAATAAAAGCAACCAATGGACAATGGAGCAAGAGAGGAGGAGGTGGAAGAAGTTGGGGGAGGTGAAGAGCACAAAAGATCAGGATGGTTAACAGGTGTTAATGAAGTGGGAAAGCCCCGGGGTACACGATAATGCAATAATGTAATATAAATAAAAATATGCATATATATGCAAAAAATAAAATAAAATTAATATATATATATATGTAAAAAAAGGGAGGGGGAATCACCAGAAATGGTGAGTAGAATGAGCAAATATTGACTTTTGAAGACTTCCTTGTCCCGGTTCACAGGTCAGCATTTCAATCCAGCTCAGGAGATGTGCCTTCCCATTCCGTGTCCTTCATGGTCAGGATGGACAGATAAGGTGACCCCACCCACACCCCAGACTTACTTCAGTCATCACATTGACATTTCCCACATCATGCTAAAAGAAAAAAGAAAAAAAGCATGGTGTGAGTGTAAGTTGTCAGATAAGTGATCTTATTAAATCTTCTCAAGATGTCTAAAGAAACCAGCAGTCTCCTGTGTACCTGCATAGCATAGTCATATATTCAATGTCCTACATACAACAAAAGCTATTTTTACCAGCTTCAAAGTTCTTCTTGTGAAATGTGATGTTTACCTGCATTTCCCTGCATCTCCTCTTGAAATCAGTTCATATCTACTATACCATTTCAAATAGAAGAAAACTTTTATAGGATTATTCTCTAGGGGAAACAATGAACAGTAAATACAGTAAAAGTGAATCACAGTTCTAAATATATCTCAGTTCCTCAAAGATTGACATAAACTCCCTCTCGTTAAGTAGAACATTATTCAAGGTCTCAAATTATTTCTATCATTTTTCATGAATAATCTGCTACTCAATACCAATAATCTGATATAATCAAAGAAAAAAGAAATGAAAATAAAGGCATTGATACTTGATTAAAGGAGAGAATAAGAGAAAGAAGAATGAGTAGAACAAATATAACATGAAGAAGAACAAGATGAAGAAGCCAAGGAAAAGGAGAAGAAACATACAATAAATACAAGCTCACAGGGATTCTAAATAGTTATGTCTGAAATAGATGCAAATTTTAAAATAAACATGTTTAACATGATTAAGATATCAAAAGGCAAGACTGAGAATTTCAGCAGAGAAGTGGAAATAAGAAAGAAAAATCAATAAACATTATTTTTGACTGCAGAAAATTGTGTACTACAAAATCAACTTCCATGATAGAGTAATATAAAAACTATGCCTATAAATCTGTGCCAATTACCTTCAAAATGTCTTGAGAACAAAAATAAATTTCACCTTCCATGAATATTTTTTCAATATACATGAATCCCTTCAAGTCAGATGAAATATTTGTTTCCTTATATTCATATTTAATTAACTTTTAAAATATAGGTTTTCCTAAAACTTCTGGCAAAATCATTTAACCAATTTTGACTACATAAATGAGTCAACTTTTTAACCATATCATTCAATTAAATCCACATTAAGTTTATGTTGAAATTGTTTTTCTCAGAACAGATATTATTTTTAAACTCAAATTTGTTGCTTCCTTTGTTGCACACTTATTACCCATCAATTCTTCAATATACTTAAATTATTTCCCATTGCTCTTCAAACAATACTTTTTTTTTTATTCTGTTTTTGCCCCTGTTTTGTTAATTCATTCTCACATAGTATTTACAACAATTGTGTATGGGAGATAAGCTTTCTAAGTCTCTCCATTTCTGAAATTCCAGAATTCTGACTTTTAAGATCACCTTAATTATTCTGGTCTGGAATTTAATCTATGTAGCTTTGCTTTATATATTTTTATATAATGTATATACATACAACTTAGCACTTAAAATGAAGCTTGAATATATTATAACTTTATTTCTTTAAATTTTTTGTCTCATTTTCTTTTGTTCACTTTTGAAATCTTTATTTAACAGGTATTAGATCTATTAAATTTATCTTTCAAGTCTTAAAATCTTTCATAATTTTTATCTCTTTACTTCTTCCAGGCCTTCTCTTGATTTTTGGTTTTATTTGGCATATTTTCTTTTCCAATAGTGCTTTTATTTTCTAAATTTTTCATTTTAGGTATAGTGCTATATTAATAATGCAATATTACCAACTGATCTGATGTAAAATGGAAAAATCAAAATAATTTATCTTCTGTCACTTTTCTATCACTTGTGCTGTTTATCATTTATACCAATCATTCTTACCAATATTATTTGTTTGTTTGTTTGTTTGTTTGTTTGTTTGTTTTTTGAGACTAGGTCTCTCTATTTTTGCCCGTGGAACCCCAGACTCTCATTGCCCGGGGTACCACAGACTCAAGCAACCCCCAGTCTGAGCTTTCCAGGTAGCTGGGATTATAGGTACGCACCACCATGTCCAGCTATTTTTTTGGAACTAGGTCTCGCTATGAGCCCCAGGCGGGACTGGAACCGCGATCCCTAGCCCCTGCCGCTTCATAGGCTGAAGCTTACAGGCACGAGCCACCGTGCCCGGTGCAATATTGATTTTTTTATTGTTAACTTGATAAAATGCCTTAAAAAATCTGCTGAGTCTTAATTATCTGATTGTATTTTTGAAAGATTACATATTATTTAACATTCAAAAAAGACTTTGTCATTATTTAATTCACCATCATGATTCCTCTAAGTTTATCATTAGTTTAACATTTACTTAAAGTGTTATTATTAAAAAACAGTACCCTCTAGTGAATTAATTATGAAATTTTATATTTTTATTTATGCACTTAGGTAGTTAAAATTTTTTCCTAAGAAATTCTTTTCATGATGAAACTTCTTGAAAAAAAAAACTATTATTGTTTACTATTTATACTGTGTGTTATTTTACAGTGATCTGTATAGATACAATAAAATGTGAATACTTTTAATTATGGTATGATAATCATAAGAATATATGATTTACTATGAAAAATCATAACTTACACATATTGCTTATTCTATAATAAGCACTATTCTAAAAGGTGTATAACATATATATATACACACACATTATATATATTATGTTATAAATGTCCATTTAATTTTCTGATATATTATTTTACCACCATCATCTTTCTTTTCCCAAGTTTGTATAGTTAGAGACTGAGGTACATGTAAAAATAACTTTCTCAAGATCATAAAATGTGGGTTTTTTTTTCATTTATTACACAGAACAACTGCCATGTCTGACTGTACTTAATATGTATAACAAAAAGTTAGAGCCTCAAGCACAAGCTTTCCTTAAAAAAATGTCAGATTCCAAATTACTGAATGTCTCTTTCCTCATTATCATTTAGAAAAACTAGAAAATAATCATCAGGACTTACTAAAAGTTCAAGAAGTTGAAGGTTAAAAGGAAACACAATTATGAAATCATTTTCTCTGCCAGTTTACTTCTATAATATAATCGAAAAAACTGCATAGCTTTATACTGCTGGGGAAATACCAGGTGTAGTTTGGGGCTTCCCAGCTCTCCAATTGCTTTTATGGGAGTCAGGTAACCACGTATTAATGTAGTATCTTTTGTTTAGTTTTCAAAGCCCAGGTCACTTGGCAGAGCTTAGCTGCTAATTTGCTCTCCTTCAAGGATATCTCTACTTCGATCAAGAAGGTGTTTTTGTTGGTTTTTAATGTTACTTTCTGTTCCCTTGTCTAAGTGATTTGTTTCTCACTGGTCTCAAACAGCATGCCCTAATTCCAATGTTTGTTGCCCTCAAGACTGTCCAGAATGTAATACATCTCAAAAGTCATGTCCTAGTTTTTTTCTGATTTGGGGGCAGGGAGGAATCTTCTTACCCACTTATGTAACTCTTACCCTAATTTTGATCATTACAGTTAGGTTTTGTTAGACTATTAAGTCACTTGTAAGGCCTTCTTTTCCTAGTAAGATGGAAAACTCTTTGAGGGTCTGAATGAAAGCTAATGTCTTTCCATACAAAAGAGTAATAATTACTCATCACCAAGATGAGTGCTTGCTTTACAAGCAATTGTGAACTGTTGGATTTCCCTCATGAAAGTTGAGTGTTCATTGTGCATTGATTTTGCTTTCTTGTTTTATTCATAATAAAATGAATAAAAATGTATTGAAATCCAATTACTGAGAGCAAATTAGGTGATATAAACATCATCATCCTAAATGTTTAAAACAAACACATCTAGAAAAAACTATTTTTCTTCCATACATGTACATTGTAACAAATTTTTAATGTCTGTTAATATTAAAATTGTATTCAGAAAGAAATCTGCTTCTAAAAATGTATAGACATGGATTCAAGGAGCTATTTTATTATTTTCTTATTTTAATATCTCTTTATTAATTTTGTAAGTTTTACAATGTTGTATTCCCCAGGGTTCTTCCACCACCAAATCACCCGTGAACCATTGTTGTCTTGATCTTTTGTGCTCATCCCTTCCTTGATTTCCCTCTCCTTCCTTCTTCCACCATAGCTGTTTATTTTAGTTCTGTTGCCATTTGTTAGTTTTGACTTTTTCTTGCCATGTTTGTTTTTCCTATATCCCATCTTTAAGTGAGACCATCTAATTTTTTTTTCTTTCTGGCTTATTTCTCCTAGCCTGATTCCTTCTAGGTCCATCCATGTTATCACAAATGCTTCAGAGTTTCTTTTTTGATTGCTGAATAATATTTCATTGTGTAAATATACTATGAATTTTTCATCCATTTGTCAGTTTTGGGACATTTGGGTTGTTTCCAAATCCTGGCTATCGTAAATAGTGCTGTTATAAATGTGTGAGTCCAGGTGTTCTTTTAAATTAGCATTTTGGTAACCTTTAGGCAGATTTCTAGTAGAGGAATTACTGAATCAAATAAAAGTTCCATTTTTCAGTCATTTGAGGGTTCTTCACACAGATTTCAATTGTTGTTGGACCATTTCCATAGGCAATATTCTTTTTTTCTCTGCATCCAAGCCAACACATGTTGTTGCTTTTTTTTTATTACATGGGCCATTCTTATTAGGTAAAATGGTATTTCATTGTGATTTTTGATTTGCATTTCCCTGACTTTAAGTGATGTTGAGAAATAGAACCAGAATTACTAAAATACATAGGGAATAATAAAAGACTTTGAATAACCAAAGCTCTCCTGTCCAAAGAGAATAATAGAGGTATTACACTCCCAGACTTTTAATTATATTACAAAGCCATAATAATTAAAACAGTGTGGTATGCCTAAAAGAAAAGTTACACATGTATGGTCTTTGCCTTTGACAAAGGGTAAATAAACATACATTGGAACAAAGGTAGCCTCTTTAGTAAATGGTGCTAGGGAAACTGGACAGTTGCATGTAATAGAGTGAATCTAGACTACTCCCTTAACCATACACAAAATCCAGCTCAAAATGGATAAAAGACCTGGACATAGATCCTAAATCATAAAATACATAGAGTAAGACATAGGCAAAATACTCCACAACCTATATCAGAAAATTACCTTCAAGACACATCTATACATGCAGAGAAAATTAAGGAAAACATAAACTACCAGAAATATACAAAGCTAAAAATCTTCTGCACAGCAAAAGAGACAATAACCAAAACAAACAGACACCCAACCAAATGGGAAAAAAATGTTTACTCTCCATACAAGTAATAAGGGTCTAATATCAAATATCCACAAAGAACTCATATAACTTAACAAAAGCTAAGTGAAAAAACTCCATCAAAAAATAAAGAGAAGAGCTAAAAAGACACTTCTCCAAAGAGGAAATACAAATGGTCAATAGGCATATAAAAAAAAAGTTGCTTTACTTTTAAGTTAAGAGACTAAATAGAATTTAGTTCATCTATTTCATTTCAGCAGCATCTCAGTCATTTTATGTCACTGAATCTGGATTACTTAAGAATCACACTGGAATTTTATGCTAATAAAAATATGGCACATCTGGTGAACAGAAAATGGAGGAAGTCTATATATACCAAATGTTACAAAATGCAAATATGCAGTCAAATCCCTAACATTCTTTCTTATTATTCACATTGCAATTAGAAGGAATCACACTAGATATACTCAACAGTTTCAAAATACTACAATCAGCATCCCTTTGATGTTGCTTGCCCTAGAGTTTCTGAGACATTAGCTTAACTCCGTTTCTTCTTATTTTGGCGACCATTATATTGCAATCACTCAAGTTTAAATGGATTGGATAAAACAACCCATTAAATCATTACTAAGATTCATAATGATATGAATTTTATGTCAACAACTCTAATGTCTCATGTTTATATTTCTAAATCCTTGCTGTCTTGAAAATCCATTCTTGTTTTATCTTCTGTGTTTCTGCTAACATTTGTAATCTATTGAGTGACATAGGAAGCAACAAAAGAAGCTATCATTTTGGGCTGATATCTAATTAACCAAATTATATGATGACATAGAAACAATGGGGATATAAAAGTCAAAATTTTCTTCAACGTTCAAACCCAACTTCTTTAATAGAATAATTCCTTAACCTTACAGCATGAAATGTTTGGTGATCTGAACCCCCCCCCCCCATACACACATTACCTGCGAGATTCTGAGACCACCATTTAGTGTTTTAAATTCAAAATCTATTTACTTATATCTTGTTTCATCAACAGATATTTTTGTTTCATTGAAGGTGTGGAGAAAATTCTTTTAGTTTCTCACTATGCAAAATACTTAGTATTGGGTCCTATATGCTGGACACATGTGATAAATAAAGCTGATTAGAGGATCATAAAAAAGAGGTTCCTACAGCCGACAAATATCTACATTTTGGCATGCAACTTAAAATTTTAATTGAATTATATGTTTAACATGTAAGGATTCTCCTATTTTAAACAGTTATAGGAAAACAGGATCTTAGAGTTGGCATTTAATGCTATCTAGCATTGTTTCAACACACATAAACATATCTTTTTAGATTGACTTTTATAATAGTTATGAATCTCTGCTGAAAACCTCCAGTGAAAGAGAAATAATTATGACATCAGAGTCTGAAAAATTCTTATCTTCTTTTTCTGAATTTTACAAAAGTAAAATATCATTTTCAATCTACCTCTTTAGAAAACAATTTGGATTTTTATGTTTATTTAAATCAACCCATTCTTTTATAAAGATTACATTGTGCTGGCTTACACACTTCTCAACTAAACAGGTTTTTATGAAATATTAAGAGAGTCCAAGTCTTTTTAAAAACCAGAAATTTATAACTTCCAGTTGGTGAGACAATTAGCCAACTCTAAAACAATATCTACATCAATCTGGTAGATGCTTAACAGCTTCTAGAAATGAAGGAACAATATCTTCTTTTGGCAAGGATTCTCAGGGAGTTCCACAGACCTGCAGGTAGAATGCAAATTTGGAAATTTGTGCCACCAATATGCTTCAGTTGGAGAAAAATCTGTCTTAAGATGCTTATCAGACATCCTTTTATTGTCTCCCTAACAATGGAGAGCAGCTCCACAAGCAGTCGATTCACATGCCATTCTGAGCAGAACAGAGGTCACCAAGTAATAATAATGAGAAGAAGAACAAAGAATGCATGTGGGAGGACACCCTACGGGAAGGTGGAGTGAGGCATCCAGCTCAAGATGAAGCCGTGGTGACAGGGACAAGTGCTACCCAGTTTGTATTCATATTACTTCCTCTACTCTTTTAAAGTTTTCTGAATTTAGATTTATTTGGTGTGTTGCATTAAGAGTTGTAATCTACCCTGAACTTCTGTTGTTGTTGTTGTTATTGTTTTGGCTAAGAGTAGGATCTTGTTCCAACTAAAGCTATTTCATCACAGTTTATCAGGGAAAATGGAGTTCAGGAGAGATTAAATAAAAAACTCTCAAACCAGGATAAATATTCAGTTTACTGCCTGATGTTACTAGAGAAACAAGTTTCCTTTTTCCCATTTTGTTATTACACTTTTAAGAACCGACTCCTTACACTTCATTTTTAACAAAAACTTCCAATTCATCTCATGGAGCAAGTTGGAGCTTCTACAGGAAGTACTGAGTCTTATCCTCATAAGAGTCACACTGAGTCCAGGGAACAAGATGCTGTTTTAACATATTGCCAATATTGCCAGTATCATTCTTATATTTTCTTCATTCTGTCTCTATCTATCTATGGTAAAGATGACCATTTTCTTTCAATGGTCACAGGAACAGAAAAGGGAGTAAGTTATACATGCTATCTAATTTAAGGATTTTTAACTAGTTAGGCAAATAGCAAAATTATTGGCTTTACTATGTTTCATTAAAGCAAATGGTTTAGCTTATTTCAAATATTCACTAAACATGCTACAGGCTTGATCCTGAAATATAAAGGCAAATAACTTGGTTCTACTCCGCAAGAAAAAACCAACTTCATTGTAGTGGCAACAGCCACAGTAATGGATTTTCACTGGAAGCTGGAGCAGAGGGGTGAGTATCCATGTCTGGGAGGGAGAGGGGCACTAATAGACAACTTCCTATACCAGTGCCCCACTTTCCTCCATCCCTGAAGAGAGAAGGTGAAGAACAAAGATAGCTAAGATTCTCATAGGAAACATAGCCATTATTTTTAATTAGCAGAACAGCATTTTAGCTCATCTTTTTGCTTTAGATTTCTTTTTCACCATCCTTCTCTTATAACCTCTCTCCTCAATCTTAGAAATCCTTCTTAATGGTTTGATTGTTGCTCCTCATTGTGCAGAGGAGAGGCCAAGGTCAAATAAACAATAAAGATAGAGCACTCCATCCTGGTGACTTATAGAAAGAGTTCAGAGAGCTAGCTATTTCTCTTTCAGGATCTGTCAGCATCTTGATCCTGGACTTACCACTCTCAAGACCTATGAGACATAAACTGTTTAAAAGTCACAAACTGCTCTGTGGCATTTTCTTGTAGCAGCCCATGCTGACTAAGGTACAGGCAGTCTGATATCCACAGATTCTTGAGCTCAGGAAGGCACAGAAACACTTAGCCTCTTCTCTTGGATGCTCATGCCGCTCTTTCTCTTACACAAGTATGTCCTTGAAACTACCTCCTCCATGCTCCCTGTCTAGTGCCAGTAAACAAATGTTAAGTAACTAATTAACAAGATAGCATACTTTGCACCCCTATGTTGATGGTAAGGATGCACAGAAGTCACTGGAAGCTCCAGGGAGCTGAATCTAGTAACATATATTATTGTAGTGTGAATCTGTGACACACAGCAGCTATTACTGATATGTGATGTTTTGCTGAGATTTATATTAACCTTATAGTAGTCAATTGACCATATCAGGAAGATTTTCTTTTCCTTTTTACTGGTTTCTGAAAGGCAATTTGGTTCTTGGCTTGGAACTTCAGTTGACATGGAACACAAGTCAAAATTAGCAGATGGATATACATGGTGAATCAAATCAGACAGTTAAACCTTGTGTTAGAACAAAGGTCAAGGGAAGGAAATGCAATTAGGTGCAGGCATGATCTGCTGGACCAGGAAAACTACTTCAATACCAAAGAGAATTCTTGCGGATAATACCCTGCCTGCCAAGTGGTCCCCAATTGCCCAAAGTAAGTAAAGGTAGCTTGCTATTTAATGTTGATCCTTTAAGTTTATAAACAAACAAACCAAACAAAACATCTCACCTGAGGGTACTATTCCAAAGCTAAGTCCCAATTCTTTACCCTTCAAGTCTCAGAGGTGAGCAGCTTCTAAGTTACCCAAAAGTGATTTCTTGGTGTCAAGTATTCTGTCAGATGTCTTTATATACATACTACTACATTTAACTCTTTTATATGATAGTATTACCCATTTTATAGAAAACAGAGACACAACTAGCTAATTTAGGCCCTTGTGTATAGTGCACAGGATTATATGTGAAGATAGATAGCAGAGACACTTCTGGTTTGTCCCTGTCTCTTTCCTGAGGAAAAAAAATTCAGAATTCTCTGTTGGACATCCTTCTACAGAGAGAGGTATCAATGGCTCTTAGATCAATACCTTTCAACACCCACTGTAGTAGACCTTATCCAAGGAAAAAGTGATTCTTACATGATTTCAGGGAACATGGGAAAACCTCTAGTCTCAAAATTATGACTTCAATTCTGCTATGTCACAGAAACTTCAACTATTTGAGGAAATATGACGATAAGAATTCTGCACTCAAATGTCAGGTAAATATCAGCAATTGTGAGAACAAGTATGATTTGACAGGGAGTCAAAAACCTTGGGCACCTCAAACACGTCCCACCAGAGGAGAAGACAGCAGGAAGTGGGGAGCACAAGACAAAACTCGTGGGCTTCCAAAAGGACCAAGTTCTGAGTCACTGTGGGGTCCTGGCAGAAGGCAGGAGCAGGCAGGGCACCCTCAAGTCTGGGAGCCCTAATTAGCCTCAGAGCCCAGCCCTGAAACACAAGACCAGTGTCTCAGCTCATTGTCATCTCGGTGCCCATAGGATCATAAGGCCTCCAGACCGCTGCTACTGTAGTCATTATCTACTCTCCCTGGAGGGGGACATGTCAACTGTCAGAGCCTGGAGACTTCTGACATGCCAAATCCTTCTTAAAAGGAGGGAGTTATAAAAACTCTTTCAGATGTTGGAATTAGTTAATATCCTCCAGCCCATTACATAAATCACAGTGAATTCTTAAACATTCCAGGGGTACAGGCATCAGACTCTAGGGGTCAGGGGTCCTAGTTTTTCTTCTTGTATCTACTAAGATTTTTCTTACCATCACTAATTCTCTGAAGTTGGAAGCTTTTAAAGGGTTTACAGTATCTCTTTGTTTTTAAAATTCTACAACTCCCCTTATTCCTGTGGAATATGGATGGATAGGGATTGAAAGGGAGAGTCATTACCCAAATATGAGAGATGGTTTGCTGGCTTCCTAAGACAATCAAGGAAGTGAAAATTAAGTAGAAAAAAAAAACAACACAAAAGCACTGGCATAGGATTTTCTCCACAGCCAATCTTCTCTTTCTTAGTCCTTGAGGGGAAGAAAGAGATGGGAAAAATAAGTAAGAAGCATAAGGAAAATGAAAAAACTTTCTGGAATTTTGCATAATTCTTCAGATGAAGCTTCATGGTCTCCCCCCAAGCCCCAGACCCTGAGTTAAATGTTCAAAGGCTGTAGGAGAACCATTGCATCTGATTCTAACTCATTTCCTCCCTTTATCATGATCAAGAATCTCTAAAACTCACAACTGTCCAGAAGATTCACTTGGGACATCGGTGGTGGTCAGAGTTAATTTTAAAACAAGTATCCATTACTAAATTCATAAGAAATCAGGCAGCACAGAAGGTCATAGGTTTTTATTTTACGTAGACCCAACTTGCTAAATAAATTGTGGCATATTATGTAAGTTTTACATTAATAAACTAAGAACAGTCTCTCATCAGGTTTTATTAAAAATTCACAGTTCATATTTTATTAAAAAAATCAGATTTCATGGTAGCCAACCCCAATGTCAGAGACATATTTACAAATATTTCAATTCTATATATTTTTAAGGAGGTGACTTTCCAACCAGTGCCTCATCATTTTCATTTTGGTTGCACAGAGTTTTCAATGGCTGTCATTCTTGTATTTTCGTGGTAAAGTACATGGTCTAGCTTCATTATTACCATTTTAATTTGATGTAGTTTATTTGAGTGACCCTGTAATGTGTAGTAATGCTTTTGAGACCTATTAACTTCAGGTAGTATAGACAAAAGTACTTTCTCTTTTTGATCTTATGTTTGGTAAAATTACAATAGACCCAAGGGCTACAGAATATTACAGGTAGTTAATCTTTAGAATGTGATTCTTCCTTGTTCTCATTACTGTTCATTCACTAAAGCTCTGAATGCCGCCACACAGCCTCAGCTTATTGAAACAACTCCTAAAGCAGAGCAAAGTAAGAAATTGTACTCTAACTATAATAATATTTTTGAGTCATTAAAAAAATAATGTGTATCCTGATTCAATCTTTTGAAAAATATAACAAAATTCAAGGACAAAAATATTAATGACTCAGTCATTTTATCACCACTCTTGATAAATTAGAACATTTAATCTGAGCCCTTATTTAAGCAAATATAAGTATAAATGTTGAATTTTGTCACAAAATTAGAATCATTTTGTATTGCTCCTTTGTAAGTTACTTTTCCTGAGCAATGTATTAAGAATATTTCCCTGAGGTTATTGGATATTATTTTCTAAAATCCTACTTTTTTGATTGCAAAAATAAATGGTATGTGCATATCTGTTCATGTACATTATGATATATACATATATACATGAACATATATATTACCATTTATTTAAACACTGCCCCTGGGTCCAAAATCTGTGGTTATTCAAGCAATATCAAACCATTCTTGTAGCTGAATTTTTGCTTTCATGCAGAATCTTCATGATTTCTAGATCAGAATCACTGAATTAAATCATGAATATTCACTGGAATTTTAATATATTGCCAAATGCCCTTTTGGAAGGCAATCCTTTTTTTTTTTTACTTTAGAAAGAAATATGGGATGTTGAGTGGCAGAAAGCCCAGTTTCCTGCCTCTCCTGGAAAGTCTGTGCCTGGGCTGACCAAGAACTTGCTGGTCAGCCTTCTGAGAGTGGCTCTGAATAGTCCTGCCATGACCTTGAACTATAAGGTCTGCCTTTATTTCATACCCATTGTTGGGAATTTTGAATGCAGTGGAAAGTATACTGAGCGTGGAGACAGAATGTCTGAGCATCTAACTATATAGCAAAATTGAGCAAATAATGTAAGCTCTGTGAGCTTTGTCTACTCACCTGTAAAATATTTTAGGTGATCTCTATGATATCTTACAACCCAGAGCTCACGTAATAAGGTCATGTGGTGTATACAGGCCATCACTCATACATCAGCACATATAACTATGGACCATGGACTGAATCTCCACAAAGTTCCTAACTTAAATCCCAAGATTTGTTTACCATGAGAAAAGGCATCTCTCTTTCAAGAAAAAATGTTTTATGTCTCATGAATTTTGTCATCTTCAATTGGTGATATTCAGAAATAATTTTGTGTTACATATTTTAAAAATAGTTAATTAACCTATATGCATTTCCTGTGATGGGATACTTCAAAAGCTACTGCAAATAAGCATGAGATTATGTGCTGTTCTTTAGTACCATGATCTGAGAGATAAGTAAGAAGAAGGATCTCATTTAGGGTATTGAGTTGTCCAAGTCAGCAGTGAACTTACACACCTTGAATCAAAAGCATGTTCTTCAGTTTTTCAACAGAAGTAAGACAAAAACAATACAACCTCTTAGCCAGATTGAAGCAGCTTTTTGAAATTAGCTTTTATATGGTGCTATTTATCCTAATTTGATAGTCCTACCTGTTAAGTGGGTTCTCAAAGGTTGAGGGAAAAGCTGCAACTTGCTCAAAAGTGGGTTTCCAAGTTGTTTTATCAGTTGTCACACAAATGGCTCTTTACTAATAAAACTTTCACTTACTGAATGTTTACTTTGTTCTAGAGACTGTGCTTAAACACTTTATACACATTAGTTGATACAATTAAAACAACTCTATTTGCGAAGGAAAGTATTCTAATTTTGAAGATAAGGCAATTTGACAGAAAGAGGTTAAACAAAGTATTCTAATTTTGAAGATAAGGCAATTTGGAAGAAAGAGGTTAAATAATTTCCTCAAAATCATATATGTAAGGACTGGTAGAATTAAGGTCTGATTGAGCCAAGAATAACTTTATTAGCATTTTTTAAACAAATAATACTAAATGTTGAAAGGTAAAATAATAGTATATGTGGATGATATAATATGTATTCTTTTTAAGATAATTCAGTATATGATACTATTCTGATATGCCAGTATATAAATCTTTCTCTTTTCAACCAGGTCTTAAGCTACAAGTTTTATATTAATTTATAAATATTGTAACCATAAAAGCAACATTCAATCCCTTAGACTAATATTTCTTAAGGCGTTTGACCTCCATATTCTATTAGAAATAACTTCCATATTTTGATTCAGTACACATTCCCACACACATACATATGAAACAAATTTTCATGAGGTAATATTTCTTCTCATAAATGAAATGCACCTATTGTTATTTTGTTCTATTTTTACTTTTCAGTGTTGTTTAAATGCAATAAGATGATTCATGACCTACTAATGAAGCAAATGGTTTGACACACTGCTATACATCAAGTATGTGATTAATAATTAATATTTGCCCTATGGTTAAAGGGCAACATCTTTGTTATTCTCACCACCCAACTTCTTTTCTCTCCTCTCTGATGTTCCATTATCTGAGATGAATCCAATATTTCATATCAAATATTTTAATTTCTCCAAGCTCTCCTTTGTATGCTACTCCAAGGGAAGCCTGCCCTCTAATGATACGAAAGCATCATTGATTTCAATGATTTATCTGTTAGCACATGAAAAAAAATAGAAATTCTCAAAGCAAAGATAGGAAAGAAACTTAAAGCTTACTTACTTATTCTAAACTTACTTGGAAGAAGTTAAACTAGATCCAGAGAGGTCCCTGCCCCTCTGGTCTTTGGTGGAGTATCTGCAGGCCAGAGATGAACAATGTCTACATCTCAAAATGGACCAGCAAGGCATCTGCAGGGCTTTCAGTGCTGTCTTTGAACCAGTAGCTTTGAGCAAGGAGAAGTAAGAGGAGCTATGCCCAAGTCATATTCTTGGTGGGAAAAAGCAAAATTGAATCCATATTTTAAGGGAGTGAAGCAGGAGGATGGATTTAGCCTTGTTTCTGAAAATGTTGGCCAAAGTTCTATCACATAATTCTCCTGAGGGACTCTGAGAAATGAGGTGAACTGTTGGTGTGGAAATAATAACAAGAGAACACATACTCTGTCTTCCAGAAAGAGAGGGTCAAAGAAGGGGCAAAGAGGAAGCAAGAGTTTATTTTCCTCATCATGTCCAAGCTGGTGCCCTTTGCCCTGCGAAAACTGAGGCAGTCACTAAAAACTCCAGTCTTTCTCCAGCATCTTCTCTTTGCTTTTTCTCCAATATTCCATGCTGCTCTGCTTCTCCAAGGTTCTTCAAAAATCTTCCACAATTGCTGATGCACAAATCAGCTTTCCAAATCCCTGGCTATCTGCAAATATACTGTTAATAGCTATAATTAGCATTGGTGGGTGTAGACTTGGAGAAGGGAAGTTAAGCCTTCTCAGGAGAAAAGAAGATTAAAGATCAGGAAGGGGACAGAGATAAAGACAGGCAAAGAGACAGAAGAGTAGAGAACAGAATAGGGAAGAGAACAGAGCAAAGAGAAGGGACAAGTAAGGTACAGGGAGGAGCAGCAGAGAGGCTGGGGGCCTCAGAGATGCTGTTGCCATGCGGGGCAGAAAGGCAGGGAAGGAAGCCATATTGTGGACTTCCATTTCCAGACTGGGCCAGTGAGGAACCAAGGGAAGCATGTTTAGAAACTTGTGACCTGTGTGAGATGTCTTGGAAATGTGGTGCTTGAAAACTTGGTATAATTTTGAAACTGCAAATTTGGGAAGTCTTAGGAAAACTGAAGAGAGTTTGCTGTGTTGCTGTTTCCAACGTGAGATGTCTGAAGTGCTTGCTGTGTTGCTGTATCGAGTGAGTTTTGCTGATGCTGGGTCACTTTGGAGTTGGAGTTGAAAGAATGCTAGAGCTGTGCTTTTTGGAGAATTGTTGATGCCATCTTGGTTTTCCTCATTGGATTTGAATCTCCTACTTCTGGAGAAGGATCGATGATGTCATCTAGGCTCCTTCTGGCTTGCAGTGAATGGAACTGAGTCTTTGAAAGGAGTGACAGTGTCATCTTAACCGCTTCATCTGCCTCAAGGTGGGGCAGCCACCATTTTATGGATGCACATGGCTGCTGTGAGACTGGACTGTGTGGTAAGATTACCAAAAGGGTTCCCTTGGACCCCACAGTGACACTTGTCTAATTTATCTTTTTAGACACTTGTCTAATTTATCTTTTATTCATAATCTGAAGGTCCTCAGTCTCATAATTTGTCTTTTATTAAGTACACTTGTTTTTGCCTCTCAAAGCATGTGTGGGCTGGGAAGAACCTGGTTTGTGGCTGGCTTTTAAGAGCCAGCTGCTACCTTTTATAGTTTTGGGTAAGTAAACATCTTGTTTTTTTGTTTGTTTTGTTTTCCATTCACCCAATTTCAGTACCAGCTCACTATGCCATCTTGCTGCTGTGCCACACTCTCCACACCAGCCATTCTTCTGCTGGTCACCATGGCTCCTTGCCACCTCCAGTTCACTCTTCCAGGGGGCTTACCCTAGCCAGGACATGTGGGCCTGTTCTCTCAGTCCACCGTTCTCATCTCCTTTCCTCTTTTTCCTTTTTCCCCCTCTATCCTTGCTCCTTCCTTTTATCTGCCTTTTTGCGCTTCTCACTTCTCCATTGTCGTTCTCTCAGATTCCACCCTCCAGGGTACTCTGGTGCCAACACAATTTTTAACTTTGTCACTCACAACCCTGTATCACTCTCTCCCCTGATTTTCTCCTCTGCCACTCCCATTTTTACCATATGCCTTCCTTCTATGGTCAGCTTGTGAGTCTTCACTTTTTATTGACCTTTGATCTTTTGTCTGGCTTCTTTATATTCCACAGATAGGTAAGACCACCTAGTGTTAAAAAAAATTGATTAGTTAATTAAAAATAAATAATAAAATGTTGTCAGCTGGGTGTTTGAAGATAAAAAAATAAATAAGTAAATAAAAATCTTTTCATAAACTAATTTTCAATTTATCCAGATAGAATTGATGGAGGACAACAGTGCGTTTATAATCAGCTCCTTTTCTTTTGCTTTAGTATTACAAATTTCAAGAAGGACTTGACAATATTATGGAAATTTGACTTTTTGATTTTATTTCAGGGTCCAGGTGAACAAAGCTTAGATTGACTATGTCCAGATATGGTTGATGGCCCTTCATTAGAATTCATAGGAGGAGGATATAAGGGAGAAAGAAAAGAAAAACAAGGTTTTAGTGGTGTGAGGAGACTGACAGTGCTCCCCACCCAAAAGGAAGGTAGAAAGTGGTTAAATTTATTTTAACCTTGTTTCTATAAGGTGAAAGAAATAGAAAAAAAACCTGTGTGAGGTACCAGGGATCAGCCATTTTGGAGAGGATGAGGGTCTGACTGTCGTGGCTGAGGGAGAGGCCATAAAGGGCCCACAGGCATTAGCCCAGGCTGGTGAGAGACTTGTGATTCTGGGGGCTGCCATGTGCTGGCCTCAGGGAGCAGCTTTGGACTTCAGAAGGACAGAAAAGAGGAGAGGTGATGAGGTTTGCTGTAAGCAGGCAATGGTTTGGGGCAATTTAATGTATGAGTCTCAGCATATGTAAGCTGATGGTGTGTGCTAACAGAGTCTAAAGAGTTTTGAGATTTGAACTTTGTGTTGAAGCTTGTTTTATCTAGTTAGATTCAGATGTCTTTGGAGAGGCTGTGAGCGTGGGTTGAGAAGATGGACATGGTGTTGATTTCTGTTTTACCTTGGAGCTTTTCCACTGCTTAAAGTTGAGATGGAATCCTAAAGAGAAGAGGAACACCATGTCTTTGACCACCTATTTGAAGATAGCTGGAACAGACACCAAAAGAGGAAAAGGAATGATCTGTTCCTGGATCATGTGCTTATAAACTCAGATTGATTGGACTTTTGGTGAGATAGCCAGGAAATAAAGGACAGCTTTGGACATATGGTGAGGTGACTGGGAACTAAAGAATAGTTTTGGACTTGTAGTGAGTTAACTGAGCTTTTCATGTTTATTTTATAGTACATGTAATGTGGTAACCCAGGTTTACATACTTTCTTTATAGTACATGTGGTGAGGTAATTCAGGTCTAATTGTTTACTTAGTAGTTTGATCAGTTTAAGACTTTGGTCTGGGGGAGAGGGAGAAAAAGGGGTTTGGTCTGACTTTGGGATTGCAGAGAAAGACTGCAGGTGGGAAAGAATGTGGGGGGGGCAGCAAGGGGCAAGGCTTAAAAGCTTTTCCCCATTTTTGCATCAGATTAAAAAGTAAAAGTTTTTCTCTGGTTTAGGAAACTAGTAAAAGAACTTTCAGTAAAACCTTGCACTCCACCCTCCCCCCCACACCTTTCACCCCCTCTAATAAATTAGAAAATTTTCCACGGGGTTCCATTTCTACTCCATAAATGCCCTGCTACAACCACTAGATTATTCAGACAGTTTTTAAGTTTTATGTTTAATATTACAAAGACTAAAGGACAAATGTAAGTCAGTGCTCAGTCCAGCTGAAGAATCAGAAGTTGCTTTGTCACTGAAAAGCTAACATTCTGAATCTATTTGGGTCTTTTACTTCATTTTACTATGAGACCCCGGGTCACTTGGAGTCTGCGGGTGAGTGTACCGAAGCCTGTTTCTGTATGTGTGTATACATATGTATGTGTATGCTGAGAGGCAGCACCTGAATGACCCCTGCAAAATCATTACAAAATCATAAAAGCCCTCATGGGATCCTCAGCCATTCTTATTTGAGATTGGAACAATGGACAGTCTTGAAACAGATTTTATCAACTGCCCTTCTAACAGCAGGTAGGGGAATATGAATGGACATAAGCATGTTAATTATTTGGCAGGGGTGGGGGGTGAAGGGTCATTTATCAGCACAACCCTTGCGAAACTTTAAACTGAGAAATATTCCACTGAGCAGTGTCTACAGTAAATCTTACCTCCTCAGCCTTTACAAAGCATAAACTTATCTATCCCCCTCCCCTGACAGGCTTAGAAAGGCGAAAGGAATTCAGTATTATCAATGTGCTGGTTTATCAGATATGAATTCATTTGTTTTTCTCAAAATGACTTATCAGCATGAACAGAACTGGCTGGCCCAAGTGTGAATTGTGCTCCAAATACCCTTTCTGAGTTCCCGGAGCTCAAGAATGTTTTATCTCCCAGTTTGTTTCCCCTGTTTGTTTATTTTTTTTAACTTCTTACCTATCGAGGTGCATTTCTGGGTCAGAATTCCTGTAAAGACACTAGGAATTCACCCTGCTGAAGGAAATACCAGCGCAGGCTGCCCACTGGCCGCTTCCCTGGGTAGGATTTTGGCTCTCGTGGGAAAACGCCAGGCAGCTGGGAGTGAGATGAATTGCCTGGAGATGGCTCTTGGGCAGGGCATCTGGGACCCTTATTCAATCAGTCATTGTTTTCTTTCTCTGTCCGGACACAATGGGGAAAGTTGCACATGAAAGGCAGGAGGGGCCAGACTCAAGTCCCACAGGTCTAGCCACCTCACCAGAAGAGAGGAAGATTTCCCTCAGTCCATCCTCATTGCCTGCAACACCTCACCTTGGAGGGGTCCTGCATGCCTTACAATAGGACTAAACAGAGCAGCCCAGGTAGGAGGCTCATTCTTCCCAGATTCTTTGATGTCATTCATTCATTCATCTTGTTCTGTTTCCAATATACACTTTCATCCTGGGTCTTGCCAGGTTGCTGAGTCCACCTAGAAAAGATTGCACGTGTGAGGCTTTGACTAGAAGACCTGAAGCTTCTCAGTGCCTTGAACAAATGCCAGTCAAAACAATTTAATAAGACTGTGTTCAAGTTTTCAGGAGTCTCTCTAAAGGTGTAATAAATGATAAGGGATGTCAATTTAGATTTCTACTAGAAATATTTAACTCAAGGAGAAGTAAAAGTCCTTCATACATTGTGGTCTTGCTTTTGCTTATGCTATCACAATCCTACATTTCTTCAGCTTTACTTTCCCAGACTTATACCCCATAAGTGAGACATCTCCTGTGACGAGGCACTGAAACTGGGCCTGAGAGAAGGTTGTCAAAACTTTTTGTAATCCACAAAATTCCTTCCTTCCCAGCCTGGCCTTGTCATCTGCCGGGAAAATGATGATAAGGAGCATTGCAGTAGAAGGATACCTCCTAGTATAAGGCTGCTTTCATACCATTAAAACTGTTTTATCAACCCTACTTATGAAAACTTTCCAAGGTAGTGACTCCACAAACTCCTCAAGGAGGTCTTGCAGCAGTGCGGTAACTGAGAATGACAGTTCAGTGAGGAAATACAAGTCAAAGTCAATAACTGGCAAAGCTGAAAAAGTGGGTGTATGCTCCAGGGTTAATGCCAGCCTGAGGCAGAAGCCAGGGGCTCAGGTGGTCAAGGTTGCAGACCTATCACATAGGGCTCTCCCAGGGGTCAGAGGCAGGAGCACAAGATGCTCACTCATAGATTATTGGGAAAACAGACTTCTCAGGCCCAAGCAGAAGTAACTCTGATCAGAGACAAGTCAGTAGATAATGCTGGTAGAGACTGCTCTCTAGATAAAGTCAGTCCCTAGCAGGGACTGCTTGTAGAATCTCTGCTGTGGTGTGGGGAAGATATGATGGTCAGCCTGAACCATATGGAGAAGGGCCAGGACACTCACTTTACGCATACTTGGAAACACTCAAGACCCATTGGAACTCTGAAGGACACTGTTTCTTTAGACTCATGTGGGAACATGCACCTCAGCTTTCATTTCTCTAAATTAACAATGACATTAATACCAGCTCCTGTCTTGCTTATATTTTCCCAGAAAGGCTATCAAGTTCACAACACAATCTTAGTCCACTGAACTCTGAAGTTGATGAATTCATCAAGAGATGAGTGTATCAAGTTCTCTTGCCAGAAGCAAAGCTCCCCAGACCACTTTCAAATTCTGAATAGATGTTTTCTTCAAGTTCACTTTTAAAGCAAATAAAGTGTTTCATGAGAGCTAGGGTACATCCTCTGCAAATACAAACCAGTCTTTTTTTTTTCCTTGCTTGAAAGTTGATAGTGTGGTTATAAATTAAAAAAAAAAGCATGGGTCTTTATAATTCATATTTACATCATTCTCCACTCACTGAAAATTAAACTGGTTACCTCCTGGTCCTTACTATCCCTTAAAGAGAGCAAAAATGACGGGAAACCTTGTGTATAGTCTTCATTTTCCTTCTCACAATCTCTAAAATATGAAGAAATCATCACTATTGTCCATCATATGTTTAGAACAAAGGAGAGCCAACACCGAAGTACTATGTGTTAACTGCTAAGGAATATGATGTTTTTTTCCCTGTGATTTTTTTTAAGAGGTTGAAAAATAAGTTCAGAATTTCCTATATGACTCATGCTAGGTTCAGAGATCTTGGAAAGCACTGGTAGCTAGCATTGCTGGAGGCTGTCTGGTGGCCAGTTGTTGCATAGGATCTCAACCCTTCTGGGAAAACTCCCAACAGTGGAAATGAGATGGACTGCCTGGAAGCTCCCAGGCTGACAGGCTTCTGGGCCTGCTTCATGCAGCCAGTGTTTTCCTTATTGGGGCACAAACGGGAAATGTCCAACATGAAGAGAGAGGAATCAAGCCCAGTGGGGCTGATTGTGAAACCATCAGATATAGAATCAATTTCCACACCTGCATTCACACACATGGGAATACCTATCACTTCTGTGAGGTTTAGCATTCTTCCTTTGGCGTTCTAGAACTGTCTACTAGTCTCCCCCTGTCCACCTCACTCTACCTCTAGATTTCCAGTGCTACTACCACTTTTCAAGGAGTACCCCACCATTGACTCCAGTTACTGAAATTCTACCCATTGCTCATTAATCTACCACAAGGCCATCCCACTGTTAGGATTCCTAAGAACTTGCCATTTTGTACCACCTTATGTTAATTTAAAGATTCATGTACATAGAAGCATGTCTTTGATATTCACTTTTAATTTAACCTTTCATTGTTGATTGAATCATTTATTTCTCTGAGAGTTTTATTGAGCACCTGTCATAGACAAATGATATTATAAGGAGTTCTCTCCTGTATGTATGAATTTCATACAGTCCTTAGCTTCAAGGATCTTAAAACCAACAGGGAACTCTTTCCATATATCAGACTTTGAAATGTAACAATTTAATATCAATGAAAGAAGTCATTTCCCCTTTCACAAAATATTCAGGGATATCTTGCATCAGCATAATAAGGCAAGATTTTATTTTCAAAACTTAATACTAGCATGTTATCACAAAAGCTTGAATTTCTTCCAAATAAACAAAGCTAACAAAATTAATTTATAATTATAAAAGAGTTATAATTATAAAATCCTATAAGTACATTTGTTGCCTGAAAAAAAAATAACCAATTATTCAGCAGCCCATTGATAATTTGCTTGATTTAAGAACTGCTGAAGGGCAAAATGCTTCATTAGGTCCTTTTAAGGCAGGTAGAAAGTAACTGTTTGGTTCATTTTTGCAGTATTTCTGTTGTGTCCAGGGAATGTGTGAATCCAGGAATATCCTACAGTGTGTGTACAACTGAGAATAACTGGTGCATGACCTCCTTCCTGATTCCTTTTTGGTGATAAAAGAGTAGTACTAACAGAGAAGAGGAAATAACTTGGAGGCATCATCATCCCCATGAGTCCTTATTTCCTCCATTACCTATAGGACAGAATTAGATTGAGCCTTAGAGAAGGAAATATCTGCTGTTAATTCCCCTTAAGTGAATATTTTTTGTGAAGTTTGGGAATAACTGTGATTATGTGTCTACAGAGTTGCTAATTTTTCTCAATCATCCTTTCATTTCTCCCCCCTTCTAAAAGATAAATTATTTTATAAGAAGAAAATTGTGTCCAATGCTCAGTGCTTTTTGAAAGTTGATTTACCCAAATGCTGTTTGTCTTCTCTTCTGTTTTCCATAAAATGTCTTTCTCTCTCAGTGAATTCACCAGTCCATATCATTTCCTGGAATTCAAATTCTACAAAGGTATGTTGTCTTTGTAATCCCACAGTGCACTTGCCTTCTAGATGCTTTTATATGGCAATAGAAAATACATGTAATCAACTCTTTGAATCTCTATTATTTTCAGTTCTGCATCCGTTAACTTACCCTATAAGGGCTTTATGTAGAAGATGTTTAAGTTATCTCTAAGCATTTTCTACACATTCCTTTTAATAATTCAAGGAATAAACCTATCAAAAAATTTTTCTACATATGTTGCCTAAATTTTAAAGATTCATAGGACTACAAAATTAGATATTTTGTGTGTGTGAAAACCCAAATACGTGAAATATTCAACCTCCTCTCTAGCATTTTGCATCAAAACGTCAGTATTGAACACTTCCGAAATCTCTAGTCCTTGGATAAACCAAAACTCCCTTTCCATGTGAGATTCAACTACAGAAGTTAACATGTATGATAATTAAAATAGAATTTAAATTATCATCTGATCTTTTGGTAGTATTAGTTTTAATTGAGGTAACATTGATTTACAAAACTGTGTATGATTTTCAGATGTATGTTACTACACCACACCCACCACTAAAGGTACCCATAATCCTCCACCATAGTCCATTAGACCCCAACCCTGCTGTACCTCCAACCCCACCCTCCCCTCTGGTAGCCTCAATTCATCTGTCAGATTTCCAGGGTTTGCTTTGTTACTGTTTTGTCAGTTCCTTTGTTTTGTTTCTTCATATTCCACACTATGACATATTGCTTAGTATAATCCTTTCCAGGTTGCTGTAAATAACAAAATTGATGTCTTTATTTTTAGCTGAGCAGTACTCTGTTGTGTATACATACCACATCTTCTTAATTCATTAATTTGTCATTAGGTTGGACACTAGATTGTTTCCACAACTTGGCTATTGTAAATAGTGCTACAATGAACATAAAGAGTGAAAATAACCCTTAGAAAAAGTTTTTGTATTCTTTGGCAAGCAGTGAAATTTCTGAATCTATTTTTAATATTTTGAGAAATCTCCATACTTTTTTCCATAGAGATTGAATTTGTTTTGACCAAAAATGTAAGAAGGTTCCTTCCTCTTTCTCCATGCCTTCATCAACATTTGGTTTTTTTGTTGTTGTTCAGTTTAGAAATTAGTTAAATATTTATTTCTTTATTTATTTTAATTGTTGCACCTATATGCATATTTTTTACATAATTGCATACCCCAAGGTTCTCCCACCACCTTGTCACCCATGAACAGTCATCTTAATCTCTTGTGCATATCCCCCCTGTTTCATCCTCTCTACCCCTCCTTTGCACTATATTTTAATTCTAACAGTTTGTTAGTTGTAAATTTTCTTGTTCCTTTGTTTGTTTTCCCTATACAGGTAAGACCATCCAGTATTTCTCTTTTTCTTTCTGGCTTATTTCCACTAGCATGATTCCTTCTAGCTCCATTCATGTTGCCACAAATGCATCAAGTTTGTCTTTTTTGATTGCTGAATAATATCCCATTGTGTAAACCACAACTTTCTGACCCTCATTTGTTTCATGGTATTTGGGTCATTTCCATATTCAGGCTATACAAGGATCCTTTTGAATTAGTGTTTTGGTGCTAATGGGTAGATTTCCAGAGTGGAATTGGTGGATTGAATGGTGACACTTGTTGTTTATGGTCTTTCTGAGATGAGCCAATTGCACATATGTGAAGTAGCATCCCCTTGCAGCTTTGATTTGCATTTCCCTAATATTAAGTAAAAAGTATTTTAAAAGGAATACTTATGCTTAATTTTTAAATTTATATAATTTTTAATTGATTGCATATACACATATATATGTAATGTGTGTATATATATATATTACATAATTGTCTACCCAAATTCTTTTGCCACCTTATCACCCGTGAACCATCTTAATCTCTTTTGCCCATCCCTCCCCTGATTTTTCCTTCCTCTCCCTCTCTTGCTCTCTGTTTCAGTTCTGTTGAAAGTTTTAGATTTTTCTTGTCCGTTTGTTTGTTTGTTTTCCCTATATCCCTCTTATAAGTGAGACCATCCAGTATTTCTCTTTTTCTTTCTGGCTTATTTTTACTTACATGATTCCCTCAAACTCCACCCTGGTTGCTGTGAATGACATGTTTGTCTTCTTTGATGAATAATATTCCATTGTGTACATTTATCACAACTTTCTTATCCATTCTTCCATTTGGGGGCATTTGAGTTGTTTCCATATCCTGGCTATTGTAAATAATTCTGTGATAAACATGCGAGTACAGGTGTACTTTTGAATTAATGTTTTTATATCTTTGGGGTAGATTCCCAGTAGTGAGATCACTGAATCAAATGATAGCTCCATATTCAGCAATTTGAGGGTCCTCCAACTCAGAATTCCATAGTGGTTGGACCAATTTGCAATCCCATCAGCAATGTAAGAGTGCTGCTTTCTATCCACATCCACACAATCATTTGCTGTTGCCTGATTTTTTGAAATGGACCATTCTTACTGGTGTAAGATGGTATCTCACTGTGGTATTTTTTTTATTAATTTTTGAATTTTTAATTATTTTTTTGTTTTATTTTACATCACTAGGTACTCCAGGATTCTCCCTCCACCTTATCACCCATGAAGCATTGTGTTAGTCTTTTGTGCCACTCCCAGTCCCGTTTACCCCCTCCCCCATTCTATGCTTCAGTTTTGCTGAGAGCTAGTTTTAAATTTTTCTTGTCTGTTTGTTTTTCCATTTTCCCTCATATAAGTGAGACATTCCAGTATTTCTTATTTTCTTTCTGAATTATTTCTGCTACATGATTCCCTCTAGCTCTATCCATGTTGCTGTGAATGACGTGTTTGTCATTTTTGATTGATGGATAGTATCCCATCTTGTATATATACCACAGCTTTCTGTACCATTTGTGTATTTTGGGACTTTTCAGTTGCTTCCATATCCTGGCTATTGTAAATAGCACTGCAGTAAACATTCAGGTACAGGTGTCTTTTTGGATGAGAGTTTTTGTAACATTTGGGTAGATTCCTAGCAGTTGGGTTGCTGGGTCGAATGGGAGTTTCATTTTCAGTAGTTTAAGGGTCCTTCACACAGCTTTCCATAGTGGCCAGGCCAGTTTTCATTCCCAACAGTGCATAAATGTCTCTTTCTCTCCATATCCATGCCAGCACTTGTTATTGTCTATTTTTTTTTTTTTGATATAGGATATTCTTACTGGTGTAAGATGATATCTTATTGTGATTTTGATTTGCATTTCCCTGATTATTATTAGTGATGTTGGACATTTTTTCATATGTTTATTGGACATTTGTATTTCCTCTTTGGAGAAGTGTATTTTTAGTTCTTCTCCCCAATTTTTGAGAGGGATTTTTGCTTTGTTCTTGTTAGGTTGTATGAGTTCTTTGTGGATCTGTTATCAGACACTTATCAGATGTGTGCAGGGCAAAAATTTTCTCACACTCAGTTGGGTTTTTGGTTGTTTTGGTTATTGTCTCTCTTTAATTTGATGTAGTCCCAGTTGTATATGTTTTCCTTCATTTTTTTAGTGTCTGTAGTTGTGTCCTAAAAGGGGTTTCTGAAGTGTAAGTCTTGGAGTGTTTTGCCTAAATTTTCCTCTATGTATTTTATGGTTTCAGGTCTTACATCCAGGTCTTTTAATCATTTTGAGTTGGTTTTTGTACATGGTGTGAGGGCATTGTTTTGGTTCATATCTTTGCATGTTGTGGTCCAGTTTTCCTACTATCATTTATTGAAGAGGCTATCCTTGTTCCAGTGTATGTTTTTTGCTCCTTTGTCAAAAATTGCTTGATCATACATGTGTGGCTTTATTTCTGGGCACTCAGTTCTGTTCCATTGTTCTGATTGTCTGTTTTTGTTCCAATACCATGCTGTTTTAATTATTATGGCTTTGTAATAAGATTTTACTTATGAACTCATTAACCATCTGCATATATCCTTTGGGAAAGTGTCTATTTAGCTCTTATCTCCTTTTTTTGTTTCCGTTCCTAGCTTTCTTTTTGTAGAATTGTCTGAGTTCTCTATAGATCATGGATACTAGTCACTTGTCTAATTTATTGTGACCAAGTATTTTCTCTCATTCAGTAGGGAATCTTTTCATTTTAATTAATTATAGTCTCTTTCACTATTGAAGTTTTTGTTGTTTATTTTTGCTTTAATTTCCAAAGACATGACTGAATCCAATGTCATGAAAATGTTTTGCCTACATTTTCTTCTATGCATTTCATGGTTTTAGGCCTTACATTCAATCCTTTAGTTCATTTTCAACTAATTTTTGTTTATGGTATCAGGTAGTGGTATAGTTTTAATCTTTAGCATATGTATGTCTAGTTTTCCATCATCATTTGCTGAAAATCTTTTCCTTTCTCTACTGTATATTCTTGACTTCTTTGTCATAGATTAATTGAGAATACAAATGAGAACTTATTTCTGGGCTCTCAATTCTATTCCGTTCATATCTGTATTTTTTCCTCCAATACCATGCTATTTTAAGTACTACATTTTTATAACATAATTGTAAATCTGGAAGTGTGATACCTTCTTTCTTATTTTTTGTCATGATTGCTTTGAAAATTCAGGATTTTTTTTGAGATTCCATGTAAGTTTGGAATATTCATTCCATTTCTTTGAAAAATTACATTGAAACTTTGATAGGGATTGTATATATATATACATATATGCATATATACTATATACACACTATATATACAATATCAATACTATATATACAATACTACATACATATATAAAAATAAATTTGCACAAAGCACTCCAAGACTTACACTTCAGATATCCCTTTTAGGACACATCTACAGACACTATAAAAAAGAAGGAAAGCATAAACAACTGGGATTACATCCAATTAAAGAGAGACAATAAAAACAAATATATATACTATATATATATATACAATATATATTCAATCCCTATCAATGTGTGTATATATATGCTACACACACACACACATATATATATATATATATATGTTTACTTTGCATTTCTTAAACCCACAGACTAAAGTGATCTCCAGCCTCAGCCTCTCAGGTAACTGGGATTACAGGCATGCACCACCACTCCCAGCTCTACCTTTCCCTTTCTTTGTACTATCTATTTCTTTTAACAATGTGGTTTTATTTGTTTATTTATTTATTTATTTTGTTATAGAGGTCTTTCACCCTTTTGTCAAGTTTGCTTCCAGGTATTTAATTATTATGGTATGATTATGATTTCTCTCTCTTCTGGTTCATTATTTGTGTATAAGAATGCAATCAATTTTTATCTTCTGATTTTATAGCTTGCCAATTTACTTTTCTGATTTAACACTTTTAATAGTTTTTTAGTGAGGTCTTCAGGGTTTTTGATGTACATTACCTTGTCATCTTGTCATCTGCAAATACTTGCAATCTTATTTCTCTCCTAGTTTGGACTCTTTTAATATCTTTCTCTTTCCTAGTTGCTCTAGCTAAGACTTCCAACACTATGTTGAATCTTTAACTAACTTTAATGGTAGTCTACTATGTATTTGTTCATTTATTTATTCAACAAATATGTTCGAAGTCCACAAGTCAGACATTGTTCAAGCATTAGAACTGACAAAAACAGCAATCTGTGGAGCTTACATTCCACTGTAGGATAAAAATGTACAACACAGATAAATTAAAAAGCATGTTCTATAATAATTTAGGTATAAGACAAATAAAGCAAGGGAAGAGGAGAGAAGTGGTTTTCATGACCAGTGAAGGTAATGTTTCAAATAGACCCAAAGAGATCAGAGTGTTAACTACGCAAAAATCTGGGATCAGTGAAAGCTCAAAGGAGGACCCACCTACTATTTGTAAGAGTAAGGAGGTAAGGAAATAGGAAATAGAGTCTGTGAAGTCAGGGCAACTGAAGTTGATGGTGTTGAGAGCTGAAGAATGAGGATAAATTCTGTAGGACTTTAAAGAACATTGTGATGTAATTAAGATGGTAGGGAAATGGAAGGTATGGATTAGAGATACTTCACATTAGTCTCACACAAATACAATGTTAAAATGGTCTGGCTGGCAGTTCCACTTGAAAGAGCAAAAACAGAATAGAAATACCATTTTAACCGGAAGAAACTCTAAGGAAAAATCATGAGAGGACAAAAAATAATTCCTTTTTACTCCTTGTCAACAACTTTAAAATGTTCCTAATGCAAGTTTGCATAAGAACATGTTGCTCTTTCTTTTTCCTTTCAAAAACATCATCTCTAGCATTTTTTTGGTTATTCATTCTTATTGGTACAAAAGTACTGAACAAATGTAACTATGTCTGTAGAGCTATTTTTAATCAAAAAAGTGAAATAAATTTAAAGGAAGAATAAAAAAAAAAGTTTGAAAAAAAAATGGTGCAAATTGACTCCTGAAAAAGTGTTCATGTTTTGTTGACCACATTTGTTGTAATGATTGGAGGACAATAAAAATATTACTTAGCTTAAGAATCTAATTTTATTTATAAACCAGTTCATTTTAAGAGTGGAAGACTACTTCGTCATTTTTGCTCAGGTCAAATCCATAAAGGTTTTGTTTTTGAATACCTTCTATGTTTAAAAATAGCTATTGGAAAATGTATTCTATTTTTACAGAATAAATTCTTCCTTTCAGCCAACTCTCCATGGAATAGAAACTAGTACAATATTATCTAACCAGACAAAGATACTCAGAATCTTCTATTCAGCTGATTTATATATTTATTCACAAATCTCCCCATCAAGTCCTATAGTAGCCACAATTTCTTCTATATCACTCAATATCATATTTCATTGTTAGTCACAAACAAGTAATCTGCTTCAAAGTTCTCAATCATTTCACATTTTCACATAAATTCACTCATCCAGGCAAACCCTGATGAGATCTAGGGGTTCTTCTATAGTGTTGATAGTTTTTTGCTGGTCCATATGACCCACCGTGTTTCAAGTTTTGTGCTTATTGTGTTAATGATTTATATATCATTTACATATATCTTTATCACATGTAAGACATCTATTAAATGAATTTTAAAGTGATTTGAATGAATATAAGGTAATTTATTATTGACATTATCTGCTAATGGTTTTCTTTTCTCTTTATTAAATGTGCCAAAGTACTTAGAGCTCTGACTTAAAATACTGTTTTGAATTATTCCTTTTTAAAAGGATTTCTAATTACAATGACTGATATCTCGTAATACAGATATACATCCCTAAATGAGATTCATTCTAGTCAGAATGACTTTAAATTATTCTACTCAATGGTCTTCCTGATTGTTTTGGATGTGTTTTAAAATAATTTATTATTTTGATTTCCTGTTTTATATCAGATTAAATATTCGTTGGTTTTGCTTCTTAATTTTTCTGCTGAGAGTTTAAATTGAGTACAATTGAGTCAGCTCACTTTTCCTCCTTTTTTCAACATTATTAATTATGCAGTAGCCATTTTTTTTGAAAGCCACCAAACTATTTTGTAAGATTTAGTTTGGGAAAATCAGATAATGACATCTGCCATCTGCTTAGCTGGGCAATCATAGATAACACTATGGTCACCAGTGACCAAATAGCTGCCATGCATTGAATAGCTCCTTCCCTCTGGATCCCTGACAAACCCTGTGTGATAGGACACCATCATATCAAGAGCAACATATCAAGACATAAAGTCTACCAAGTTTACAGTTTACTCCCCTTTAGGCAAATATTAAATAAAATCAAAATTTCAATATTTTCTTTCTCTGGTGCCAAAATATTTCCATACTTATCAACAGGGGTGTGAACATCCTTTTGGGTCTGCTCAACCTAAATGGCCTGCTCAGCTGCCATCTTGACTATGTGCAGGTCAAGATTCCAGCACACACCGACCAATCAATTCTCAGAGCTGAAGCAATGTAATATATCCACCCTCTATGGTTCTCTGCGAGTTAACCAAGCAGAATGCTTGGTCACCCTGTGACAATTGGTATACATCATGAGTTATGACTGGGAACACCTGGGTGGCCACTGACTGATGTATAACTTTGCACCCCAGAGACTGATCAGTGGACTGCCTTGTTGATAAGATTGGAACCATGAGTAGGAGTAGGGAATATGATTTCAATTGCAATACTGGATGATCAAGCAGATACCTGGTTAGCAGACTCATTCCCACCTAAGGCCCCAGATGATTTTGAATTTCACTCACCTTTTTCTCTTTGTTCCCCTACCCCTCATGACTGATGCTGCATGACTATTTGATCCATAAAAAGACCAGGATCCTGCTCTTCTTCACCATATCCTGCTCTGGCAACTTGCTTCACAACTCTTGCTTCTTTGACATTGTGAGATGCAACACATCCTGATTGGGAACACTCTGAACAGGAACAAAGGAACTTCTGGGAGCAGCTGCCTGGGCCACCTTTTTCATGGGTTTATATATTACCTATTCAACACAATGATAGGGAATTGTATCCTGAGACAGGATTTTCTTGTAGAAATACTAATGGTAAAAGAAAAATCAAGACAACATATTGTTTGGAGCAGCATAGATAATGGTGAGAGCTGAGCTGACAAACTAAAGAACTATGTTTCAGAGTGCTAAAAGAATTTGGCATGTATGCTGGACCCAACAGACCAAAAACAAACTATTATTGCCCCTGAGATTGTTGTCAGGTTAACCTTTAATCTTCAAATTTATTAACAATGGAAATTGTAATCATATATAACCCAAAATAATTGGTAATAATAAATGATTATATGCCTTCATACCTATTATTTTAATCCTAAGGAATATACAGAAAACTAATAATTAAAAGGGGGCAGGCCAGAAAAAGAGTATGTCTCCAAATATTGAAAGTCATTTTATACTCAGTGCTAATGAAGGCAGCCCCAGAAAGTTAATGAAGCAATTGGAATGAGTTTGCCACCTGGGAAGTGTACTGTTGTCTATCTATAATACTTAACAAAAGATCTACTGTGCTCAATAAACAGTCCATCTTAATCATCTTCAGGGCAGATTCCTAAACACCACTCTCTTAAACCCCTTTAACTAAACCACCAACAGAAAGATTCTAGTACAAGAAATATTCATGGAGCACAAGACATATCTTAGAAAAAAATGGAAATCTCCCTCCTCCAGTTCCTGCAGTTCTGGCACTAGGGTGTGTGCACATGTGTAAGGAATCCCTATGAGCATGTTTCAGAGAGAAGAATTTTTCATAGTCTTGTTTTATAATCTGTAATAATCCAGGTAATCTATCACTTATCACTGATGAAAGAAAAAATTTAAAAAGTGAGATCTTATCATCTTCACTGGACAATTTTAGATTTACTCAGATAGGTAAAAGATTAGCAGTTAACTAGGATGATGTTAAAGATAATACCCATGACATCCAAGCGATAGGTTGGATAGTGATAGCAGCAGATAAATTTCCTTCAGTATTGGGTTAAGACAGAAATCTAAAATATGTGCCATTGGAGTCAAACTTCCCACAGTTCTTATTTACAACCTTAAAGAAGTTACAATCTGGCTCCACAATATTTTATGCCTCTGTTGGTATGATTAATTTACATGTGTGTCTTGTTCTGAGTGCATTTGTTTATTTTCTTAGTTTTTTATTTAGATTGGAAAAGGCAACAACACTCTCCCTAAGAGGTCTTTGCATGGAACAGTACATGAAGAAGAACAAGGCACTCTAGTAATTCCACAAGACCCCAGCTTGACCAAGCAGGGTCTTGTCTCCCCTAGAAGCTGGAATGAATATAAAAATTTGCATGGATTTTGTTAAAATAAATTTTAAAAGAGCCAACTGAAAAACACTCCTAGTCAAACTTAAAATCATGTTAGTGGCTATTATACAAAAAGCCCTGTGTTTTCTTTGGTGTGAATTCTCAAACCTGATAAAATCTGAAGCCTATATTTCTCAAAGTTCCTTGAAGAAAGAGGTATAGGTTCTAAAAAGGACCGGGATAGTGCTTATGTAAATGTCATAAAAAGCTTAAAATAATAGGAGAATAAGAAATGTATAGAATTATTATTATAACTAATTTTAGAGAAAGAAGCCAAGATGAAACATCCTAATAGTACTTGCTCTTCTACTTTAGGTCATAAACATTTACTCTTTATAGCAAATTTGAGGAACCTACTCCTCACAAATGCCTATGATTTGCACTATCTCCTTTCAGTTTTATCATTTTTTAAGATGCATTTTATCAAGCAAAGTTAACATTCAGATGTGTAGAATTATTTATAGTTTGTTAAAAAAAATTTCAGTAAAAATAAAACTCACCACACTTGGAACTTTAAGGTATGAACAGTAAAAACACTTGCAGTGTTTCAGATTCTACTTCTGTGCATGAGAGCATCTAGTCCTATAGCATTGTTTTCTCTATTGAGAATGCATTGTAATGGACACCATTTAAAACTCTGACTTCAAACAACCAGGGGTCCAGGAGAAAGCATGAGTGAATGGAGACTTTTTGTAAAAATGCAGGAATTTCCTAATCGTGCTAATTATTTAGCTCAACACACATGAATTGGCCATGACCTGAGTAAACCATATAAAGGAAGCTGCAAGGCAACTATCAGACAGAAGGGTGACACTGACGTGAGGAAGATAACAAAGCACAGACTTGAAATTTGCTTGCAAAATTCAGACACACCCACTAAGAAAGTGAGGCAGGGAAGGGAACTGGAGGCTGGGTGGACATGCAGTTAGGGTGTTGCACCCAGAATGATTCAAGCACCACCTCCCCAGTGAAGACCAGCCTGGTTCGGAGTATGAAAAGAAGGATGCCCAAGCCAGGCACAAGCTTCTAGGGAGGGAAGGAAGCTGTGGCTATGGCAGTGGAAAGCTCAGAGCTTTCCCAGGGAGAGATTCTGGACCATGCAGCAATGATGTGAGACAGCAGAGTCAGGGTACTCAGTCCTCTCCAGCAGCTTTGTGCACATAGCCTGTGGAAGTATTCCAGATGTGTGGAAGGCTGGTTATGTTTTACACATAGACCTCATGTTCTCATGGGAGGAGTAAAATCACTTATGAAGACCCTTTCAGAAAGAAGAAAGGGGGTCTGGACATTTCAGAACAGGGTGCTCCGAGTCTGACGTGGGCACTATGTGGTCTCTGTTCTCTAAGTGGTGCAGCTGGCTTCCTTTGATGTTCGTCTGGCACTGCAGTGAATTTACCAGAAACAGAAAGTAACATGAATGTTGGATCTGGAAAGTTGGCAGTCCAAGAGGAGAATTGTGGCCACCCTGTCATTCCCACCTCCTTTTTTCAAGATATTCCTAAATGGTCAGGTGAAATATTGATGAAGAAATGTCCAGGGCCTTTTGGTGGAATGGAGAATGCCCCGAAAAGGAAAAGAAAAATGAGACCTATTGGTGTGAGAAGAAGAAAACAATCATATGACTTTTACATTCTGGAACAAGCTCTTCAACAAGCAGATAGTTGTCTCTTTCCAGGATGTGCTTGAATAATGCAACTGAAAATTTGAAGACAGCAATTCTCAATTATGGTTACATAATGTCTCTTGGTGGAGTCTGCAGCAGGACAATTGATTACTGTGCTGAATACTTTGCTAATCAGTGATCTTGCCAGCATTTTACAAGAAAGTGGAGCCCTATAGTCACATTTATGAGTAATAAATTACCTCCAATTTTTCATTATAATAAGATACTTGAAAACTACCCATTTAGCAATATTTTTATCAAACTAGATTTTTTTTTATTATGCACAAGGTAGATGAAAGTAATATGCATTGACCAAAACATTGAATAAACAAGACCATAAACTGAGAGTTTCTTTATTTCTTTTCTTCTGGGAGTTGCTTTGTTTTGAATTTTTTAACTTTTTTTTCTTACATCATTGCTCATTTTTGTACAGTATTTAATTTATCCCCTCAGTGCAGACTGCATTGTCTCCCACCACCAAGCACCCTGGACCAGCACCGCAGGCCCCTGCTCTTCTTCTTCCCTCCTTGAGAGCTTTGATACAATGTGTACGCAGCATTGCTTCCAGTTATCTCACATTCCATTCATAACATATTCTAGGAGTTAAGGCAATATATATGTATACAAAAACAAAAGCATAGGGTACTTTAAGGACATCTCACATGTTTGAACACACTTATTTAGAATTTCAGCTTCGTAGAGTGACATACACCAAATCATTGTTTAAAACCATAAAACACACTAATCAAATGTTAGTCCATCTCTACTGCCAAGAATATTTTCTCATCACATTTCTTTAAAACAAACAAGCAAAAACAAAAAACAACCATAGAAGGTTTTTGTTCCTTCTGAAAGGATTTGCTAGGTTGCCATGCAGAACCACACCACTGTGCCTGGCAGGTACCTGATGCCTTACACAGACCCAGTGGCTAGTGTCATTCCCTCGCTCATCAGCAGCAGGCTACCACTCCTTTATTCTACTTCCACGGATCTACCTGCTTTAGATTCCTCATAATAAGTTCACTCACGCAGTGCTGGTCAGAGAAAGACTGCCTATTTCACTGAATCACCTAGGAGGCAGCATGTGACAGGATACCCTTTATTTTGCTGAATAATGTTCCTTTGTACTTATCTACATTTGCATTTTCTTTATCCATCTAATGATTGGTGGACTTTCAGGTTTTGGGATCATGACATGGCTTTTGCGGATTGCACACTAATGAGTATGGAAGGACACATCTATTTCCAGATTTTTTGAGATATTAGAGCCCATAGTAGGTCTGTTTTTAGGGCTGTGTGTGTGTGTGTAAAACTGTCATAATATTTTCCATTCTGATTTCTCTACAAACTCACCAACATATATATTTAGGAGTGTTTTTGATAATAACAAACATGAAAAATCTCCTCCAGTCTTCACCATACACCAAACATGAGACAAGCTTCCTTGGCTTGTAAATGGATAGAGACCAGGAAGGTAAACAGATGTGGACAAAGGAGTCAAAAAAGCAAGTTTGAACCCAGTCCCTGCCACTTACTAATTGTGCTGTATTTGGCAAATCCAGTTCTCACTGGCCCTCTGAGGGTGGTTACAAGATTGATATGGGGGAAATGTGCACAGAAGGTCTTTGAAAATTGTAAGATGTAATAAAATGGAGGAATTTATAAATATTATGGATAATATTTGAGCAACCTAAGGTCAATTTTATTTAACTATGGAATAAATTACTCCAATTTTTTTCATTTAAGTCTGTTTTCCTTAAACTTAAAAGATAGTCAATGATGGGGAAATATGGTCTGCAAAGAAATCATTTCAAAATTATAACTATAGCTGTTAATCCAAAAAGTATGTCCCAAATAAAGAGGTAAATGAGCTGAAAAGAGTGTGGGATAATCAATTCAATGTAACAAATATGAATCCTAGTTGGAAGACTAGGTGGTAGGAATTAGTAGAGGTATCTAGCACATGTGCTTTCATCAAGCAGATGAGAATTAGAAGAAAACAGGTATCAATGCAATGCAAATGCAAACCAGGAACACATTTATTTGCTTCAGTAAACATTTATTAACCATTGGTCTAGAACAATGAAAATAACCCATAATCAGACATATTACTAGCCCTAGGGGCTTACAGTTTATTGAAAGGTACAAATATATAATAAACCCAATAAAATATCACAGGCTTTAGAACAACGAATTACAGTTTTTATAAAACTATAGTCCTTAACCCAAATCTCTAAAGTGAACTCCAGACTTTTATTTATATATTCAACTGTGCACTGCAGCTCCCCTGCTGAGACAGTCAGTGTGCCACTCACATTGAGTATGTCTAGAGCAAAGTTGCTCATTCCCTGACAAAGCTGTCTCTCCTGCTGGCTCCCACATGGCAGGAAATAGCAACCCAACCTCCCAGCTGCTCAAACTAAAATCTTGAATTCATCCTTAGCTCTCCTCTCTCTCTCTCTCCTTCCCTTCTCCTCCTTCCTCCACTCTCCTCTCTGTCATGCCCTTGCCCACTTCCCCTCTATTTTTCCACCTTTCCCTCTCTCCTCCTCCACATTGAATTCCCCAGTAACACCTGTTAGCTCTACTTTCACAATATACCCAGAATTCAAGCACTTCGCTTCACTTCTACTTTCCACCACCCTGGGTCTCCATCACCATCATCACTTTCTGGATAACTGCAAAAGCCTCCTATTTGGTCTCTGTTTTAGCCTTAGCCAAATAATACTTTATCCTCAACACAAACCTAAGTGGCCCTTTCAAAGCAAAAGTCAGAGCACTCAAGCCCTCCGCCTCCTGGCTCCCCACCAATTTAAGCCTTTTCCAAGTTTCTTATTCTCTCTGCTGTCTTTTAGTGAGTAACATCCTTCCACCTATTCCTTTATGTCAAGTGTATGCTTGCCATTGGTCTTCTTTAAATTATTGGGCTCTCTACCTTGTATGCACCATTTTCTCTTTAGTTAAGGCTCTCTCAAATGTCACTGCAGCAATGAGATTCATCCTGGACATTGTATATAAAATAGCATTCCTTTCCAAGATCCCAAGCTTCCTTACTTCATGTCACTCAGTCACAAACTGATCATAATAAAATTTAACTGTTTTTACATAGACTATGTCCATCCCCAAAATTTATTTACCTGTTATGTTCCCTGAAATTTCTTGCACAAATAGTTCAATCTTTCATGTAATTACCCAAAGGTCAACTCATTAACAACTACCTGTGAATGAATACAAGCAGATCTTCATCTGATCATCATTCCTTCAACTGGACAACTAACTGAACTGACATATCAAGTCAGTTCCTCTGAGAGGCTTTCCTTCATCATTGTCATTCAGAGATAATCCCCCACAGGACTGCTAGATAGATGCTTTCAGATAACAGAACATCCATCTGTAAAGCAGGCTCACATTACTGCTTCCTTCACTGGCTAACCCAGGGATATACAGAGGCAGATGTAAAAGCAATAGAATCAGTAAGCACAGTAGTTCAAATGACCTGTTTCGACAGTGTGCTTGTACTTTAGGGACTCACTCAGGTTCAGTTTATATGTACCACTTCATTTTACAAAGGAACACTATGGTTCAACGGATTCCATCCTATCCAATGAATTAGATGCTGATATTACAGAGTCATTGAGACCCCACAATCAGGCTTAATCTGGAACTGCTTTCAAATGGACAACTGTTGACAGAAGAGGACATGTTCTTACTCTAAACTTGTTCTGTAATTTTACTCTTCAGTTTTTTCCAGAGACTTAAAAGAGTCACAAATATTTTCAATGCCATAAACTTTGTACCAGAAAAGTTTGCAATGCAGCACAAACTTGCTCTGGAGACTGCTCTTCTGGCTTCACTTGGAACTTATATCCTCAGGAATGAACTGGAGCAGCAAGCTTGGTGCTATGTGCTTAAATGGTCATATGTGCTTAAATCTCCTTTAAATGTGTAAAGGTGCCTTTAAATTTAAAAATCAAAAAGGTCCATTGTGGTTCTTTTTCCTTTTTTAAAAGATTTCTTGTCTTACTGAGGTATATTGGTATGCAACTCTGCATGATTTAGGGTAATAGGTTCATACCTACACAGATGCATATCACTATTCTTACCACCAAAGCACCCATATTCCTTTATCTTAGTCCCTTCTCCTTTTGTCTCTGCTCCCAACCTCCCAGTCTCTCAATTCCACAGTCATATTTCTGGGATTTGCTTTTCTTTTAGTCTTATTAGATCCTTTGTTTTGTTCCTATATATTCCATATATAAGCAAAATTATCCAGTGTTTGTTTTTCTTCTCTGATTCATTTCACTTAGCATGATGCTCTCCATTCCTACCCATGTAATAGTAATTCCTGTACACTGGTTCCAGCAAGTAGTCTCACTTTAGAAACAGTGTCTCAAATGCCTAAAGATGTTAGAACTCTAGAAACTTCAACAAAATTTCAGGCCTCTGACATTTTATGGTTGTCTTCTCTTGGGCAAGGCTCTTGCTACTTCTTGCCAGTATGGTCCCATAAACATAATGGCACCAGGAGAAAAAGCAAAATTGGCAATAATCCTCTGTGCCAGAATGACATCTTAAGACATATCAGAAATCAGATTCTTTTTAAACTATATTGTGGCAGAAAGCAGAACTGCTGTAGACCAAGGCAAAAATTAAATTGGCACGGAGACTGTGGTCTCTGCCATGTGAATGCAAATCATCTTTTTTGGACACTGGTGGAGGAGGGAGGTAAAAGCATTTTCCAAAGATAGATGCCAATTTTCAGCTGTTGCTTTGTTCCAGAAAAAAAAAAAAAAGTCATCGTTAAGTAACTAGTATGTGATAGAGTTTGCAATACTTTGTATTCATTCCTTAAAACATATCTGACTTTTGCATTGACCAAATAGGTGAGCTAAACAGTGATATGAAAGGAATCTCATCCCATGTATCTTTCAGATCTTTAATGGTGGCAGTTCTCTGCAGTTTCCTGGGTATGTGATTAAACTTCGAGTTACTGTCTTGTCTGGGAGTATTGGCTCATTTATATGGACTCTTATTTGACTCTTCCTACCACATTAGGTTTCAAAACAACAGTTAGGAAATCAGTATGGAAATTTTACCAGCTAGTGAGCATAGCAATTCCCATGTTTCAGAATATTACATGTTTTGAAGTATATTACATATTCTGGAGAGCTAACCACAGAATAAATTATGTTCTTTCTTGACACTTAAACAAAACTCTACCTGCCTCCTGTACTCTAATAACCCCACTTTGACTATAGAGCATTGGCTCAGAGTCCATCAGATAATTGCAGGTAGTTTGGGTATTTCCTTTCCCAGTGCATTGTTACCATACAAAATGGTAATAGATGAAGATTCATAGTATATATTTACGGACTTATTTCAGATTAATTTCTCCAAAAACTTGACTTAAACTTGACAAAAAAACTTTAACAGTTTCAAAAATCTATGTGCAATTTAAGTTTGAGAACTGAGTAAAAAATTATGAACCTCCTCTGAACCAACTAGAATTCCATATTCTTAGCCACAAGACCTATGAATATTTTAACAGGCTGCCCCTTAGCATCATTCTTTTGAATCCCTATCAGACTCAGTCATTAGATCTCTGTGAACCAATACACTTTGACTATTACTTCACCCTGTGTATTATTCTGATCATTAAGCCCATTTCCTCTGAGTACCAGTGAGATTAGTAAACTTGGTCCCATTGCAGAATTTCCCACAATCGTCTTCAGCTTTCATAAGTAAATCACCAAATTAATAGTTTTTTGAGACTGTTAGTACCTCTATCACAAATGTCTTGAAAGGAAGTATCCCCCAACCTCTACCATTGGTTAGAGATTAGCATTTAAAGTTACAATAGTAGATCTATACCAATTTTTCCAAGCTCCTGCTTCTACAACAGTGGTAACAGAGGAAATTTGTCCTTCTCCCCACAAGGGACACTTGACAATCGTTATAACCTTTCTATTGTTACAAATGGGTAGGGCGTGCTATCAACACTTATTGGGTAGAGGCCAGAAATGCTGATAAATATCCAGAAATTTAAAAGACAATAGGTAATATCAAATTCCAAAATACCGAAGTTAGAATCAGAGGTGCCAGGATGAGATTTATACCTGCATATGAGCCACTCACACGGTCCACAGTTTGTCTGAAGGTGGCACATAGTTTTGTCATATACACAGAATGAGAAACTCGAGTTTAGCCCCTGATTCAGACATGTATTCTATAGATTTAACAACTTAACCAACCAGAAAACTTCTCCAAAGGAAGGCAAAAACACAGAGATGATACTTAAAATTTTGAAAATAGGCATTTAAGGTTAATACTGTAGTCAGTGAACTAAACCAATGCATTGAGGAATTTATACCTAAAAAAAATTAATCTGAAAAAGACTTTAAAATAAGTATATTTAAATCTTTCAATGAGATACTAGATTAGCATTTTAGAGCAAAAAATATGAAATAATAACAGTTGTAAATCTAAAAGAACTAAAGAAATGACAATTGAATGTTTGAAAGAATGTCAAACATTGAGATATGATAGACACATTAAGATTTAATGGGTACCCACTGGGAAGGCCAAGAGATGAAAAGAGAGACTAGAAGTACAATTACAATAATCAAAAAAAGTCATAAATTTTCATGACGTAAAGAAAAAGGTGAGTTAATTTGTAAACGCATCTTAGAATATGTCAAGTAAGAAAAATAAAAATAATTCATAACCAGGATGATCACAGTAGTACTATTGTGAAAGTAGGTGGGGACAGGGGAAAGGAGAGGAGGAGGGAAAGAAAAAGGAAGAGAGGGGAGTGGAGAGACCAGACATGGCAGGTTGATTGTCATCTATAGGCCTTTAGTGTATTGAAAGGGATTTAAAAAAAGTCATCAAGTGGATATTATCTTACACTGTGAGATGATCCATATCAAAGAGACCAGAAATAATTGCTGGTGAGCATGTGGAACAAGAGAAACCCTGATAAGCTCTTAATGAGATTGTACCCTTAAAAATCCAGTCTCTATGAAGAGTATAGTATTGAGGTTTCTTGATATGATAAAAATAGTAAATGGTGTGGTCAGTTTGAAAAGCTGATATTTAGCTTCTTAAAAACATTAAACATTAAACATATGCCCCAAGAATATCTTTCAAGTATTTCTCAAGAAAAATGAAAGCATATGGTCATAAAATCACTTATACAGAATAACTATTTACAATGACCAACAGTTAAAACTATCACCAATGTATATAAACAAAGAAAGGTTAAACAATTGCAGTCTCTCCATGTACTCAAAAAATAAAATGAACTTTCTACATCAACAACATGCATGAATTTAACAATGTTTTATTACGTAAAAAAGTCATTCACAAAATCACATGCAATTTACATATTATATAATTTATTAACATAAAGCTCAATAATATGCAAAACTGATGTACTAAAAATCAGAAAGATTCTGGTTGGAAGTAGACTGAAAGGGGGTGTAAGTGGAATTACTATGGTGATAGGAATGCCCTGAATCTTATTTTAAGTGTATGCAATAATCAAAACTTATCAGAATGGGCACTTGATGGCTGTACATAGTATAAGCTGAATACATAGAAGCAGAGAGAGCAGAGAGGCACTAAGCTTGTTAGAGGCACTAACAGCTAGTTAGGTAAGATGGAGATATGTGTCTAACATGTAGCAAGGTGATCAGTTGATAACACCACTTCATCTCAAGTGTTCATTCAGTGTATTTTACAATTTCCATTTTTATCTTTTCTTTGACCTAATTTCAACTTCCATGAAATTAGATTTATTTTATGTTATTGATGGCTAGTTTAATTTCAGTAAGGTGAAGAAACACACCAAATGATTTCACTCTTTTGAAATTCTTTCATGCTTTATAACTTAACATATAGTCAATTTTAGAAAATATTCTGTGTCCTTAAAATTGTTGGCCATTTTATGTGCGGTATTATGTTACAAAATAAACCAATGTAGTTAAAATTGTTATTCATATGCTTTATATATATTAATTTTTTTGGTTTACCTTTTAATTGTGTATTGAGAATAGAGTCTTAGTATCTTCTTTTGTATTTAACTGTTTTACCCTTAATATTTAATTGTTTTACCCTTAACATTGGGTGTGGAGGTATGACTTCAAACATAGATTTTGAATCATACATCATGGGCACATATATTTTTATATGCTTGTGATTTCCTTTTGCTAGCCTAGCCACTTTTTCATGCTGAAATATCCTTATATATTTAGTAAAGCTTGTTATTTGCAAAGATATTTTGTCTAATGTTTCTTTTGATTGATGCTTACATAGTACATCTTGCTCTATCCTTTTATTTTCAGACTCTAAATTTTAGTAAGCATTATTTGTTTGTTTGCTTTGTTTTGTTTTTATCTAGACACTAATATAGTTTTTACTGGGAGCATTCAGTCTGTTTATATTTTATATAATTATGGATATGCTTAAATAAATAAAAAAACACCTTATAATTTGCTTAACATTTGATATTTTTCTTGTTACTTTTAAGGCTAATAACGTATTTTTTCAGTTTCCATTTCTATTAGCTCATAAATTTTAAATTGCTATTCCTTTAGTACAGTCTCTTAAATGTACTATTTTAAGTTATTACTCTTGACACTTTCTTAATATTCCTTAACTTTATATTTTGTTTACTCACAGTGATTTGTCCATTTCCATTGTTGTGCATTCTTAGTTCATTGGAATTATTGTTTTATACAGTGAATTTTTTTTAACTTTCTGTACATTTTCCCATTATATTATTCTAATCCCATGTACTTCCAAACCTGGCTGATGGTTGAGGGGGAGAGAGACATGTGAAGTCAGCTGCTATCCCAGTTGTTCTAAGTTTTCCAAGCAGAAGATTATAAGATATTTTACCCTGACTTTTTAGACTTTTTCACCTTATTTCATCAATCTTGCACAAAGCATCAGACCCAGGAAAATTCCTGGAGGGAATTTTGTAGTACATTTATGCCCCTGTGAGCTTTCACCTTGTCATACCAGCTCTCTGTGATTGCTGCAGCTTTCTGGCTTTCTTTCCCCAACAGATTCTCTACTAAGTCCAATTCTCAAGCTGTGTCTAAATTAAGTATTCTTAAGACTAAAAATATGACTGTATATCATTAACTTCCCTCAGAAACATTTTCTCCTAGTGTCAATTAGTACTTCAGACCCTCATTGCTTCTGTAAATATATGTATCTTTAACCATATATTTTAAATTTTTTCCAGAAATTTGTTGCAGTTTAGTCTGTCTTTAGCAGCCTACTATGTATGTGTGTGTGTTCACATACATATTTATATATCACAGCTCAATTTGAGATCACAAAATATTTTGTTGATACTGTTTCTGATTCAGTATTTGTCATATACTTGAGTAAGCATAAATCAAATATATGAATATTTCAACTCAGTAATGCAGTTATTGAATTATTATAGGACTGTTATATTAACACATAATTTAGTAAAGCAAAATAGACTAGAATTAAATCTAAAGGGACATACACATTTAAGTGTAACAAAATTACCTTTTTCAAATTCAAGAACAAACAAACATGATTATTAAGTAAAGATGCAGGGATAAGATATTGGGGAAGGGTCAATTCTGTTTTATGCATGACTTTGATATGTATTAAAGTCAAGTCCAGATTGATCACAGTAAAAACACAAAGATAAAGAAAATGAAAACTATGCAATATTAAAAGAAAGCAGGAATTTTAGAAATATAATCCTTAGATTAGCAAAATCTAAGTGTACATCAAAAGTCATAATTGAATTAGGAACCAAAAGGAAAACAAATTGGAAAAATTTTTGTCTAATATAACCACTATGTACTGGGCCTCAAAATGAGCTAAAAACTAAGTCTTCATAATTCACATCAAACAAAGAGCTAACTTCCCTAACACAAACAGGACTCATATATATTTCTTCAATACTATCACTGCAGATTATTAAATACGTAAAAAGAAGTTGCTTATCATCCTTTGAAGTAAAAGGAAGACAAATATATACTAAAATGTAATATTTTCAGTTATCAAATTGCACAAGAATTCCCAGGTTTACTCACACACAATCTGGTGAAAATATCAAGAAATTAGCACTCTGATTGCTTTGGTGAGTACAAACTGGTCTAACTTCCACAGAAATCAATAATCAGGATATTTTTCAATTAACAAATATTTATCATCATCATCATCATCATCATTATATTGTTTCCCTTTTTTTTTGAAGTGAACATCCTTTTTATTTTTTTAAATACTTTATTATATAGATAATTATTTCACATCTTTGTAATCCCTGGAGCTCTCCCCTCCCTGGTCATTCCCTCCCTCATCACTGTTATTGGGACCATAAATGTTCTGAGACTACACAGATCAGCTCAGAAAACAATAATTAAATGAGGATCTGGAGGACCATGGTCAGAGTCTACAGCAACCTCACCAAAGTACTATAAACAGACTAAGTTGCATGCTGAAGACTGAACGAACTGAAGATACAGAAAATGAAAATACAGCCTTCTCTCTCTACCTTGTGTAACGGAGGAACCCACCTTTCCCATATTTCTTCTGCTTTGGCTTCAATGTAAATTCAGTCAGTGAGAAACTCTGTGGGAGATCCAATGGTGAAAAAATGGAGGAAATGGAGGGGAAAAGCTTAGTATTTGGCCCTTTTTCTCTCAGTAGAGTTCTTAGTATTGTTCGCATGTACTTCCCAGTATTGAGGTCTTCTCTCCCCAGAGCCATAGTTTCTGCTTGACTTTAGCATCTCACTCGTTTCTGCAATTAAATAATGCCTTCTCTTTCCTCTACCCCCAGGTTTATATTATTTTTTGTTTTTGGCTATCTCCAAATGTTGCTGCCTCCCATGGTTGCTTTCTCAGTTGTCCCAACATCAATCCTCTGCATTAAATTTATTTCAGTCTGAAAATTCAGTAGTTTTAAATTTCTCAGTTGATCTTGATTGATGCAAGAAATAAGGAGGACTGTTTCTCCAGGAAGAGAGACTAGCACATCCTAACAATAAGTTAGAGGAAAAGAGAAAAATATATGATGAAGGAGGTAAGAGAAAAAGAAAGGGACATGATTCAAGATCAAGTGTTTTCAGGTAAGGCAGATCAATCCATCAATGATTTCTTTTTATAGGATCATCCTAACAGAGTTTTTGAATTAAAGAAAGAGGTGAGAGGAGACCAGAAGAAGACTAAGGTGATAATTTAATAATCATCATTTTTTTCAATCTAAAGAGAATGGGCAAATGATAATGGTGGCCTGAATAGAAAGAGGTAATAGAAAGAGGGTAACTTGACAGGAAGGAAATTTAGGAATAAAGAGGAGTAGAATTTAATGGTTTTCATGGTTAGAGAGACAGGAAAGAAGGGGGAAAAGCACTGCTAGTTTGCTCCATTTTCCCTTTTCATTTGTCTGCATAGAGTGTTTTACGGACAAGCATTTTTCTAATACTCTCATTTGGGGATTTCCCCACTGAGCTCATCGAACCCTGCCCTATAGAACAGGTGTAACAATGGTGCTTTTCCACATGCATTTTCAAGCCTTTGATACCTGGGCTGTGAGAAAGATTATATATTAATATATGTTGGACACCTGAAGTAAGTTAATGCTACTGTGCTGGAGATAAACGACGCCTCTGTTTAGCCCATTGGTTTATTGAGGCTGGTTATACAAAGGATTCCTTGTATAGTCCAGACAAGTACACAATAAGGAAAATGCCAAAGTCGCTACTACAAAGCTCAGTTTAAAAAAAAAAAGTACTGCTTTTTGTCCAAACAAGTTTCTAATCATTTATTGAAATTATTCTGGGAAATTGGAGTAAAGTGTAAAAAAATAAAAATAAAAAACAAAAGTAGATAAGAGTCATTCACAGTTCAGCTAAGAAAGGAAGGAAAAGAAGCAATCTAAAGAGAATAGGCTATAAATCTTCATCAAGCTTCTAAAGTTTGAAAGCTGAAGGTCTGTTGTTTACAATTCATCTCTTTTCATAATGAACTGTTGGAAAGAGGTAGTTTGAAGGGTGAAGGAAGGACTGGACAAAAGCCAAGAAATTTCATTTTCCCTTGTAAATCAGATAGAATTCTCTTTTTAACATATGGAAGAATTTATTCATATACAAAAAAAACATTTTCTTTATTCATTCATCTTTGTATGGACAATAAGTCATCGTCAGTAAAGCTGCAGAGAACATGGGAGTCCAGATATCTCTCAGAGATGGTAATAGGAGATAGACAGTGAAACACTTGTACATTAAAAACCATAAAATATTTCTGAAATATTTAAAGACAGAGATAGATGATTTTAATATTGTTAAATGTCAATACTACCAAAAATCATCTGTAAATTTAATGCAATAGTTATCAAAAACTCAAGGATTTTTTTTGAAGAAACAGAAAATCTAATTTAAAATTCATATGAATTTTCAATGTATCCCAAATATCTAAAACAATCTTTAAAAAGAACAAGTTTAGAGATATTAAAATACCTGATTTCCAAAATTATTATAAAATCATAGTAATCACAATGTGGCATGAAGATAGACATAGAAAGTAGTGAACTTCCAGTATTATATTGAAAAGTAGGGGTGAGAGTGAACAGCCTTGTCTTCTTCCCCACCCCAAATGGAAGGTCTTTAGTATTTTTGCCACCCAGTAAGATGATATTGGCTGTGAGTCCACCATATATTGCTTTCATTATGCTAAAGTATGTTCCTTCTATCTCAAGCTTTTTGAGGTCCTTTATCATAAACAAAACACTAATTCAAAAGGAAACCTGTACCCCTATGCATATTGCAGCACTATTTACAAATGCCAGGATATGAAAACAACCCAAATGTCCCAAAACAGATGAATGGGTCAAAAAGCTGTGATATATTTACACAGCGGAATACTATTCAGCAATCAAAAAAGACAAAGATGTCATTTGCAGCAATGTGAATAGAGCTAAAGGGAATCACACTGGCAGAAATAAGGCAAAATGAAAAAGATAAATACTAAGTGGTCTCATATGTGGGATATAGGGAAAACAAACAAAAGGGCAAGAAAACATTAAAACTAACAAAAGGATGACAAAATTAAAGCTTGCAGCAAGGAATGGGAAGAAGAAAGGGAGAAATCAGGGGAGGCATGAGAATGAGAGATCAAATGACAATTCATGTGTGACAAGTTGGTGAGAGAACCTCAGGGTACACAACAATGTAATATATATATATATATATATGCATATATATATAATCAATTACAAGTTAGAAATATTACAAAAAAGAAAGCGGTGGAGTTGAAAAGAAAGTCTAGAAATAGTAAACCCCGGAATATAGGGACAAATGATATTTGAACAGGGTTCTAAGACCAGTCAATGGAGAAAGGACAATTTCTTCAACATTTGATTTTGGCAAAACTGGATATGAAGTGTAAAGAAATAAGTTGAACCCTTGCCTTATTATGCAAAGTTAACTTAAAATGTATCAAACATTTGCTTATAATAGCTAAGATAATCTCTCACAGCAGTGTTAATATATATCTGAAGATATCTAATCATAAGTCTTTGAAAATTATCTTCCAAGTCACAATCAGAAGGTGGTGTGCTCGGCTAAATGGAAATCAGAAAAGCAGAAATGGGAGGGCCACAAAAGACTAAGAAGGAGGTTCGCTGGTGATAAGGTGGTAGGAGAACCCCCAGTTAGATAATGACATAAAATAAAATAAATAAAAATAGAATAAATTTTAAAAAATAAAAGCAAACCAGGATTTATATGCAAAGCTATTGGTTAAGAAAGCTAATATAATGTGAATCTGGTTTATTGGAAAGGAAAATAATAATCATTCTGCATTCCATATATTTCAGAAAATACACAGAACATTATGAAAACAAGTGATTAGTGAATAAATACCTGAAAGGCATCTAGCACTTATACCAAAAAAAGAATAATTTATTTTCCAAGAGCAGATGTGAATAATAAGTTATATAGATCTTTATACCTATGCTCACCCGTCCATAGTGTCATTGGAAGGGAGTCTTTCATTTAGAACTTACACATTAAACTCACTCTTTTCCACATCTATAGAAGATATGAAATGTCCAGAAGAAAGAGAAGGATTATATGCACATGCATGTGCATCTGTGTGTTTTAGACATATAGAATGGTACCATCTCACAGTAGTGAAAATAGCCTGTATGAAAAAATCCAGAAACTAACCATTGTTGGCAAAGACATGGAAAAAAAAAAAGACCCCCTGAAAACTATTTACCTGAAAAATACCAAGAAAAAAAGTGAATTTGAAAGTGTGTATGCACTCCTTATTGCAACATTATTTACAATAGCCAAGCTGTAGAAACAGCCTAAGTGGACTAGAAGATTAGAAAGTGTGGTCATTATATGCAATGGAGTACTACTTAGCTATTAAAAATGATGAAATCTTGCCATTTGTGACAAGAGTTAGATAGAACTGCATATAGAACTGGAGAGAGTGATGCTAAACAAAATAAATCAGAAGGTGAAAAGTGAATGCCAAATGATTTCACATACATGTGAGACATCAAGAAATAAAATAAAGGGTCAGACAAAGTAGACCACTAACAAACCTGAAAAAACTGAATATGCAAATGCAGCTGTGAGTGGGGGAGAGGAATAACAGAGTGGAGAGGATCACGATGGACTATGTTGAGGACTGTGAGTGCTTGGTGATGACACTCTATACTTTTCAATCATACACAATACTGGAAATCAGTGTTAGCTCAATAAAAAAAAAGTCTAAAGAAATAGAAGTGATAAAGACATGGCTTAAGTTAAATTAGAATCAACAAAGAATGACTTTTTCCAAGTGTTCTAAACTCCATTCTTTACCACATCTGAGGGATACTCTCCAAGGAGACCACATTAGGTGAAACCAGCCAGGTATATTCAGTGCTGAAGATCTTGTGACTTCCATAATCTCTCAAGGGTAGTAGCTTCAGCTTTTCTAGCAATACGAGATATCGATATTGTATGCTGTCAAACTTCTTCAAATATTATCTGAAATGCACAGAAGAATGGATTTCATTCCATTCTAGGATTGAAATAGGTCAAGTGACAAATAAACTACTCTTCTTTGCACTTATTGGCTCTTACTGATTGAGACTTTTTCTGTAGTTTTCTAAAAACTGCAATCAGAAAATATCTTATCTCCAAGTGCTATGGCAACTTCTAAATGGAATTGTGAGAAAGATGGACTAACTTATCAAAAGTTTCCTATTCCACATGTGTCTCAGATTAAGTGTCACCATATTTATTGATGTTTATGCCCTGTCCCTAGCTACCATCCCAAGGCCATCTGGCCATTCCCTGGTTTTGGTTCTATTATGTGGGAAAAGCAGTGTCACTCACAAACACATACAGCCCTTGGACATGATCAGCACCAAGGAGAAAGTCAGTAATAGCAGTCAATTTTTCAAAATGAAAAATTAAATAAACATTAAGGGAAACACAAAAATCCATCACCCTTAAAATGTATATTCCTGAAATAGACTTGATAGTGTATCATACTCATTGAGAAAAAGTAAAGAAAATGTAATATATAAACTCCTTATTGCAAATGTAGGAGGGGGATTAAGACACTGACTCGACTGAGGTCTCCACTGGGAATTTTTTTGTTCCATTTTTGTTCCATTTCCCCCAACTTAAGTTGGTTTAGTGACTTCAGGTGACTAGTCTTTCTGCATTTGGTTTCCTCAAAAATAAGGGAGACAATAAGATCTTCCCCTCTGATTCTAGGATTTTGTGAAATTGAATAGATTTTGATTTCTCTTTTCTTAATCTCATCAAATCACTTCAGTTAGTCCCTCCTTGGTCCTCAGCTGGAGCATACACAGCCTAGGTTCTAGGTTCTATTGCTACCCCCTATGCCAACCATGGAGAATCAATTCAACTTTCTATGTTTTCATAAATTAATTCTAAAATGAGGAGTCAAACAAGATTCTTGGTGTGCTTACCAGTTATGTTCCAGATTTGGCAAAAGACAAGAAGTGCCCTTGACAAGTTAAGGCCTCTGATATGGTATCAAGTTAGTAATGAACCAGCTCCAAGGTAACCTCAATTTCTGAGACATTTATGGCAATTCTCTGTTGATTATTTACCTTGGGTGCTATCTTAGTGCTCTGCAAATGACCTGAAAAGATAGTACTGGCAAACTGATGATTCAACCTTTTGTAGGAACAGGGAGACTTTCCTGGGCGATGCAGTAGATTGTCTTAGGGTTTTTCTTCAAGCTAGTCATAGGAAGCTATCTGAGTTTCTTCAAGCTGTTCATAGGAAGCTAGTACATATTCCTCAGTCAAAGTTCATTTTAGAAAAGTAGGTCAGGTAAGACATCCACAAAGATACCCTCTTCTATTTCATGGGCAATGTTGCACTCTTTTCACTGTCTTGTATCTGTAATGAAATAGGAAAATGAGTGAAAGTCAGTCATCCATCCAACAATATCTTTCAGCTGCTTTTATCACATTAGACACCATGCTGTGTCAAGTAATTTATATAGTCCCTTGATCCTTGGCACTTACACCTGTGGGAGGGGCCGTTGAGAAAACAAGGAAACAAAGGTATGAGTGAGTAATTATTAGTTGTGACAATTCTAAGGAGCAAGTTAACACAGCATTATGATGGAGCATTACAGAGAAAGAGGATAGAAATTACTTTCAATGTATAGATGCTGAGGGTAGGATCAAGGACTGAAAGAGGAGAAGGCATCATTTGGGGTTTTCAGGGAGGTGACTCCATATGAAAGCCAGGATAAAAAGGGCAACACGTCAATGAAACTGAGTGGAGAGAGACTTTTAACTATAAACAATAACCGAAAAAAATCTTCCTCTTCCAGCTTCTCCTTGGTTTAAGCAGACTTAAAGCAGTCAACTTGCATTTTCACTGACTTTTCTCTCAGCTATCTCTCTCCCAGCCCAACTGTAAGAAGGAAAAAAAAGTTAAAACTGCATTTTCAACTCACAGTCCCTTGGCCTCAGATGTAACCTTTACAACTGCTCCAGCCTAAAGACTTCCAAACTTGTGGGTTCTTGTCATCCATAGCCCCCTGACCATTATTTTCAGAGCCAGAACAAACTTTTAATTTAAAAAGGACTATTTATTTCTAACAAAGTATTTACATAATTACTAAACAGAAAAGAAACATATAAGAAAAATTCCAATTACTCCAAAATTATCCAAAACCTTTCTCAACATTATCCAAATTCCTGCCCTCAAATTGTCCGAAACCCTCATTTCTCCAGTCCTGTTAACTTCACCACTTGTCCAATCCTTCAGAATTCATTTGCACATACTTGAAGAGCAGACATCTTTCTTTGGCATGCTCCGGCTCTTCCAAGATCTCCTGCAGGTAGTAGAAAGAAATTCCATAGAACAGGAGCCAGCAAAGTTCATTTTCTTCTCAGTTCTGGCTCACAAACAGCCTCTCCAGAAACATCCAAGTCAAACTCAGCAAGACAAACTCCAACACGGGGTTCAAATCTTCATCCTTTTTAGTTTTTAGCAAGCACATTCAGCTTATGCTTGCTAAAAGCGATGTTACCAGCCTGGGTCAAAGCCCTGGGCCTAAGCTCCCTTGACCTTTTTATCTCCCTCCATCTTTCCTTCCAAAATGGGTGAATCCCTTCCTTTGTTCCTCAAGGATCTTAATTTTCTACCCAAGTTCTCTCACCAAAGACATCTAGGAGGAAGTCCTTCCAGGCAGGTATGCAAATCAAAGTACTTCTCAGCTCTCTGTAAAATCTGCAAGTGTGTAGTGACAGGAGAGTAGCTAGCTCTTAATCAAATGTATGCACCCAACTATTAATGGGGGTGGGGGAGTGGGTAGGCTTCTGAGATCATCAAGAGATAAAAGAACTCTAGGATTTGCTACTCAAAGTGACATCTGCAGATGAACAGCATCAGCATTCTTAAACTTAGAAACAAGTACCACTCCAGACCCACTAAATGAAAATACAAAATCTTAACATAGGCCCTCATTTTCACAATAAAATTGTTCAACACAGTCAAAAACACTGGTTCAAACCTAGACTGCAGATTAGAATCTGCTGGAGAACTTTTTAAAAAATTCTGAAAAATATGAGTCTTTTTTTTTTATTTACAGAGACTTAATAGATATGAAAATCAGAATTTTATAAAAGTCCCTAGGGGGTTTTAAAATGCAGCAGAATCTCAGAAGCACTTATCTAAAACACAGTGATATCTTGACTCTTCTTCCCCCCAGAGTTCCCTCAAGAAGCTTGTCCTCCTCCAATCTGGTACAATGGGAGAATCATACTTCATACAGGGAAAGGTGGCCAAGCCTGGAACCATTTAGACAATAAATTCAAGGATGATTATCCAAAGAGTCATGGAAAACTTCTGTATGTTGGATTAACTATTAATTAGGGAATTTTTTGTGAGCTCACAATTCAAGAGTTTATCATGTAGTGAGTGGATATAAGTGAGGAAATGCAATTCTAAGTTGAACTCAGTGAAACAACACAAGATTTTCAGGTATTCTGCACAATGGGGAAGAGCCTAGAGCAAGAAAACCCTTTTCAGGGTAGTATGGCAACATTCTTGACTAATGAGCTCGGAACAGAATGTCCCTAGCCTAGCATTATCAGTGAAGACCCAAGGGAGGGGAAGTGTGAAGAGGGTACAGGTTGTAAGCAAACCAAAGCAGTGCCTGATACAGAGCTGTGGGGAAGCCCCCTGGGTATTTCCTGCACCTGCACCTGGGAAGCATCTCAGGCAGCAATGCTTACTTGGAGAATACCACAAGTCTCCTGTGCAGCTCCCCATTGCCCAAGAGGTGTCCAGGGAGGGTTCAAAAGACACAGAACAACCCCTACACTCACCACAGGAGGTTGCAAAACATTTTCAAAAGAATAAAGCTCATTCATTTCCTTTTTTGCTAGAGCTCTGTGCCTTTAATTTCTTTCAAATACTGTGGTTCGAGGTAAAGGACAGTCATGCTAGTTGGGTAATAATGCAAGCTGACATTGCAATGGAAAGGACAAGAATGGAAATTTGTGTGACACAAATATGTCTTTAAGGACTTCCCCAAACTTGTGGGAGAAACACAATCTTTCAACTCTGAACATAAAATAGGCAACATCTCGCCATAAAGGAGACACCAATGCCCCAGGAATAGCTGCATTAATGTTTTAGAGCTTGTCAAGAGAGTACAGAGTTAGGCGGGAAAAAGGATTGCCAGTTAGGGGCTTCCCATTCAAGAATATTAATACACTAAATGTGGCATATAAGTTGCCAAGTCTTAAGGAAAACAAAAATGCTTCAGGCCAGATCAAATCTGAGTTGAAGAATTAAATGGACAAAAGACTATGGTGTAACTTCCCCAGAAAAAAAGTCTTAAAATAAGAATGTAAAAAAATTACATGCACAAAATCATACCAGGAATAATTTTTTGGAGTAAATGAGTTTCCATAATGTAAAGAATCTCTACCTGTTACACTTGTTCTGTGCATTTCCTTGCACATGTGCTTGTTCTAGTGACTAAGTGTACATGGTACCAAACCATGAGCACAAACCTATGAGTTACAACTCATGGCCTATCTCACACCTGTATTCATAGCTGGCCATGATCAAAAGTAACACACGGATGTGTTCCTGGACTGGTTTGACTTAAACTCATGGTCAAACCCTAACTGACATGCTACCCCCTCTTCCTCTTCTTGATGACCATTTCCCACCTTTTCATCCTCAAAACTTTCCATCTCTTCTCTTTGACTCTTTCCTGCTTATTTCATTTTTTAAGCAGTAATTAGAAAATTCCCATTCTCCCACTACCCCATCACCTACCTGCTGGTATCTGTTATTTCACATGTTCTGTTCTTGCCTTTCTGTGCATAAGCACTCAGTGGTGCTGATCAGGGTCAACCAAGGCTTGCTGAGGCACCCTATGCTCTCTTTATCTTGTGTGCTAAATGTTACCTGGATGGTCTGATGGAAAGATAGCAGTTTCTTTTAACAGTTCCTTCAAGAAACCTAGAAAGCAATAGGGAGAAATCAGATAACAGTCACAGAAAATTCTCAATTCTCACCTGAAAATAATCTCGTAGCATGATAATTTTTTTATAATTAATTTTCTTTATTTATATATAAATTTCACAACTTTGTAATCTCAAGGGCTTGCCCCCCCTCCTCTCCCTTCCCCCCCTTCCCTCCTGTTCATAGTTGTGCGCTTCATTTTGGTGCTTAGCTTGTTTTGACTTTCCTCAAGGCTTTTATTTATTTATTTATTTTTCCCTATATCCCTTACATTAGTGAAACCATTTGGTTTCTGCCTTTTTCTTTATGGCTTGTTTCTGCTAATATGATTTCTTCTAAATGCATCCATGTTGTTATGAAGTCGTCCAATTTGTCATTTTTAATTGATGAGTAATATTCCATCGTGTATATATACCACAATTTTTTCATCCAGTCCTCTGTTTTGGGACATTTAGGTTGTTTCCATGACCTTGCAATTATAAATTGTGCTGCAGTAAACATCCGGGTACAGGTGTCCTTTTGTACCCACATTGAGGTCTCTTTTGGGTAGATTCCCAGAAGAGCAATTGCTGGGTCAAATGGTAGTTCCATTTTCATTAGCTTGAGGGTCCTCCA
>PVHY01002290.1:55873-130820 GCA_004024945.1 Uropsilus gracilis | reverse complement strand
ATAGATAGATAGATAGATAGATAGATAGATAGATAGATAGATAGATAGATAGATAGATAGATAGATAGATAGATAGATAGATAGATAGATAGATAGATAGATAGATAGATAGATAGATAGATGATAGATAGATAGATAGATAGATAGATAGATAGATAGATAGATAGATAGATAGATAGATAGATAGATAGATAGATCCCAGATCAATACTATCTTCATTTCTGTCTTCCAGTCATACTGAAATAATTCTAGATGAAACAGTACTATTTCTTGACATCAACAAAGAACACTATAGAATGATCCTGGAGTGAATTAACTGGAAACCACTGAAAAAAAAGCCTTTAATTTTCAGAATTCTGCCCTCATCTTCTAAAAGAAGAGAACATTGTTATAGGAAAATTAGTAGTGTGAGCACACTTTTATTTGAATGATGTATGTATGCACACTTTGATAAAAGCCTAGAAAATTATGTCTCAAATATTAAGCATTGATGCTAACCAATGGAATTGAATAAAAAACACAGAAAACAAACCACAAATATATAATCAACTAATCTTTGACAAAGGAGTAAAGACTATACACTGGAAGAAGGAAAGCCTTTTTAATCAGTGATTTCCACTTAACAGTAGTTATCTCTGGATTATAGATGACATGGATTTTTTTTTTAATATTTACTTTTAGTTTCTGGATTTTGTTACATTTTTATTGATATATATATATAGTTACATTATTGTATATCCCAAAGTTCTTCCACCACTGTCACCTGTGACCCATTATCCTCATCTCTCATGCTCATCCCTCCCAATTACTCCTCCCTCCCCTGCCTTTGCTATATGTTTTAGTTTTAAATTTTTGTGTCCTTTTGTTTGTTTTCCTATATCTCACATATAAGTAAGGCCATCTCATATTTATTTTTTTCTTTCTGGCTTATTTCCACTGGCATGATTCCTTCTAAGTCCATCCATGTTATCACAAATACATCAAATTTTCCTTTTTGATTGCTGAATAATATTTCATTGTAAGTATGCCACACTTTTTGACCCATTCATCTTTTGGGGGGCACTTGAGTTGTTTCCATATCCTGGCTACAGCAAATAATGCTGCAATAAACAAGAGTGCAGGTTTCCTTTAGAATTAATGCGTTGGTATCCATTGGTCTGTATGTCTGTTTTTGCGCCAATACAAAGATGTTTCTCACTGTCCTGGAGAGTGTCCAGATAGGGTGGGATTCTCCCTTACTCTGTGAATTACCCTTCCCAGTTGAGCTTTTCAAGACTCTTTAGGAAGTGGGTGGGGGGAGGGATTTTCCACTCCTGGGACCAGCTAGAACACAGGCCTGGGGCTTCTCACCTGTAAGCAGTGGCAGTGGTGGTCTGCAGTTTCAAACCCCTGAGTCTCCCCAGCAACTAGAGTGTCCCCAGGTGGAGTCAGCTGGTATCAGGGTTGGAGGCGATGATGATGATGATGATGATGATGAAGATGATGGTAGTAGTGGTGGCCCCAGTCTCAGCTGGCCATTGGCACCTGCTCTGGTAGTGTGCAAATGGCCAAATAGCAGCTGTCTCCAGATAAACCACCACTCTGAGCAGTCCAATGTTTGAACCTTTGTTCTCCGGTTCTTAGTCTTCTGGAGATGCTCTGGTGTCCCACTGCAAGTATTTGAGTTTTACCGGGAGTTTGTATCCATCTCTTTTATCCATTTTTTTTATTTTAATTTTTTAATTAATTGCACATATATATTTTACATTGTCTACCCTGAGCTTTTCCTAGTACCTTGTCACCGTGACCCATTATCTTAATCTCTTGTGCCCATCCTTCCCCCGATTTTACCTCTCTCTCCCTCTCTTGCTCTATGCTTCAGTTCTGCTGACTGTTTTAAATTTTCCTTGCCTTTTTGTTTGTTTGCCCTATAACCCACATATAGGTAAGATAATCAGTAGTTCTCTGTATCTTTCTATTTCCACCAACATGTTTCCTTCTAGGTTCATCCATGTTATCACAATATTCTGTATAGGATGAACGTCTCCCAATTCAATGAGCTAGTCCCTCACTGATAGTCATTCTGGTTGGCTCTAGACTTTCACTACTACATATGTTGCCATAATGTCCTTGTCCCCTCTGCACTACAAGACAACCAATTCTGCCCTTCTTCTTTGACTCAGAAACTTTCCCTTACCCAGGCCCCTCTTCAAATAGGGATTTCCTCCACAAGCCTACTCCACAGGCCAATAGAGGCAGAAGCCACCCTGAGGCTTAAAAAGGACAGGCTGGCAGCTAAGATGCTGAAGTCTGGCTCCCTGAGACACCATCAACCTGAAGATATGTTGCTCTCATGTTCCTGGGGTCAGAACAAAGGGAAAATGGGAGAAAATATGCCCAGAAACCGCATTGACTGTGATGAGGGAACCAGAAACACTCTGGGCAATCAGCTCGTGATTGTTGCCCAGCTGTTTTAATCAACAAACTCTGGCGGGCCACCAGCCACAGATTTAGCCTATTTTAGAAATTAAGTGCCAATAACTATACTTTGTATTTGACCGAATGACTTACAAGTTCTCGGAGCATCCTTTTCCTCTGTTATATGGTTACGAGTTTTCCTGCTGAGTTAAGTGAACTCCACGCCTTAGATTAGCTGAATTGTGATTTAGCTGTGCTGTTGAAATTTGTTGAAATACCAGATCCAACCATACTGGAGTCAGGTGTTTTGTATTGTAAGACAATTTAAAATTATCCCTTGAAATTCCCATGAGCTTCTCTAGTTCCCATTGGATATGGGAACTAACAGTGAATCTATATGTGTCAGGTGCTATTCAGGTATTATCTGACATATAACCTCTTAAAACTGAGGGATTTCTAGCTCCATTTTTCAGGTAAGACTAGTGAGGCTCAGAGAGGTTAAGAAATGGTCCAGGGTCATTTACTGATCAGGAGTAGGGTTGGTTTTCTAGCCCAAGTTCATGTGAATAAAAACCCATGTTCTCCCCACCATACACAGAATTAAACCACCAAACCCAACCTTTAAAAAAATCTGAAACATAGTAAGAAAAACACCATTTTTCCATAGTACATGAGGATAAAGGCTCAAACATAAGTAAAACTATGTTGTATGTTCCTATTCAAACAGTGGGTTGTAATTTGTTGAGAAGGTAATGATGATGATGCTGGTGGTGGCCATGACGGCTTCCATTTATCCAGCACTCTCTCTGTGCCAAGCACTGTGCTTAGTATTTTGCATATAGACTCTTATTTCTTCCAGCAAGACACATGTTTTGTGTTGTAAGGCACACACACACACACACACACACACACACAAATATGCCTGCCTTGATATTCAAGTATGCACAGCTAGGACCCAGCACAGCAGGACTGAGAGTTGGCTCAAGCCCCTTACTCCAGGACTGTATGGTTTTCAGACATGTCGCTTCATCTAACACAGGGTCCTGGTAAAAGAAAACAGACACTGGAAACATTCCAGAAGCTTCCACTGCACGGTCACTCTTACATCTATACATTTTATTCTGCAAGGCTCAGATGTATTCGACACTTTAAGTTAATCATTACCTGTCATAATTTATCTGGGCTGTTCATTGTCAGCAAGCACATGTAGACTTTAGGACCCTCATTCTCTGCTTTACATCACTCTTTTTTTTAACTCCATAGCTAACATATTAATAGATGAGCTCTACTGAAAGCCAAAGACCTTTTTGTGGAGCTGAAGATAATACAGGTGCTCAGCCTAAATTAACTGGATAATTGCCTCAGTCTTTTCCATAATTTATCATCACAGGCTCCCACACAGTTCAGATACACGTCGGTCAGGACAGAGATGTCAATTTGTCCTCCAGGAAATGAATAAAAAACAGAAGTGAAGTTCTGTTCAAGGCCCACAAACTCCCCAAACCTAAAGGTTAGCTCTCTACCCAGGAGTCACCTCCTGTGACTTCAGCAAAGCTGCCCCCACTTGGTTACCCAACTCTCCTCCCCACTATCAAAGGTCATTATTACAGTGATGTGTGCCTGCTGTGTGCCAGCCAAGTTGGCAGCAGCAGCACATACCAGTGGCATGGCGTTTCTGCTTGACTTGACAGCAGGCTTTTATACGAGGGAAATTGAAGTTCTTATTAGCAAAGTTACACACACTCTCAAATCTTTCTTTGCTGGCCTCAGAGTGAGAGCCAGTTACAGGGTCCAGAAAGCATCACTTGCGGTTAGCAATTTGGGGATGTCACCTTCACGCAAGTGAAGTAGCTCTTCCTAATTCTGCCTTTTAGTAAAATGTCATGTGAGATGTTCTCAGTTGCAGAAGGAGGTAGAATGGGAGCAGAGAAAAGGCCAAATACGTATGGCCAGTGGTATGCATTCCCCTCTTGGAGAGTCACATGGGAATTAGCAGAAGGCTCTAAACAGCCCACCAGTGCAGACACATTAGATTAACTTTGTTTCCCAGCCTTCCTTGAGTACCCTACTCCTTTTTAGGATGGGCATTCCTTGTGGCTAAACAGTCACATTGTCACAAGTGGCCATGGCCTCTGGTTTCTGAGGCATTGAAAATTAAGAAGTCAGCAAAGAGAGGCCTGCAGAATTATAAGGAACTTCATGGACTCAAACACCAATATTGAGAGTCCCAGAATAATATGGTCCAGAAAAGTTTTCACAAAACTCCAAAATAAAGACAATTGCCCAAATCTCTTCCATCAATTCCTACACACTGCCCCCTAACACACACCATGACTTCCTACATCATTCAGTATGACACATAGGCCACAGCAAAACATTTACCTTTGGCCCTTCGCTAGCTTTCAGTTTCCTGAACTTATATACGAAAGCAGAAAACAATCTTTACCTCTCTTACCTTTATTTACAGAGGACTAAAACTAAGTCCAAAAGTTTTAGACATTTGTTTAACAGAAATACTCTATTGCAAATAAAAGAAAGGAAATCTCTGGAGCCATTCAGAACCACCCTGACATGGTTAAAGATGGGCAGAAATTGGAGTTTTCTGCTCCCTCTCAGTTTACTGCCAACTTGGTTCAGTCTCTAATTGCTGCTGGATGTTAACATTAGAGTTCACCTACTATCCCCTGATACCTGAGCACTGGTATTCCACAAAACCCAGTTTGGGGAATGCTAACACCTTCAGCATGCTAACAAATCTTTAAATATTTTTGGTTTATCTTTAGTTCCACAAGTAAGGCATGGGACTCAATTATTTTAAAAATTAGAGCATTACAAATGAAGCCAAGGTCCTTTTTGACCAATGTCCTCAATTCCAGTCTTTTCAGTCCTTTTAGAGTTAATGCGGGTGTGTGCACACACATATTATTCATGTAAAATATGTAATATGCAGTATCATATGACTTTGTAACTATTTTCAGTGCAAAATGTGTTCAGAAGATCTGTCCCATTGATAGATGTATATCTAAGTCATCCCTTTCAAGTGCTTTGTAGCATCTCCTCCTTATGATTTTACCCTAATTCAATTCTTCTGTCATTTCACATAGGGATTATTGAAGCCATACAGTAATGAATAGCCTTGTCTATGGTTAGCACAAATAAGGGATCCTTGGGGTAAGTGCAGAGAGATGTCACTTCCAGGTTATAGGGTACATTTTTCTTTTCAAATGAAACCTGTGAGCAAAGGACTCTTATCTGCAAGAGAACCATGAAATGAATCTCCACACTGACTGAAAACTAGTCTGAAAGGAAATGAAAGAAGCAGCTGCTTTTGGAGAACTACCAAGGCTCTTTTTTTTTTTTTTAAACTTTATTGACTTCCAACTAGTTTACATAGCTACCTAACTTTGGGAGGACAACTTCACACCTTCATATATGCACATGCCTCATTCACCTGCCATCTGTGTGACAGGGCTGTGACTCTCCAGAGTCACAGCCCTGTCAGTACCCTCCTCTGGCCCCTCCATCCCCTCTGAAACCAGTGTATTTCTCATAGTCTAAGAATTATCCTAATGTTGATACTTTGTTTTCTTGGTTATGTATATTCTGTACATGAGCCCATCCAGTAATAGCCTTTCACTTTCTGACCAATTTCACTTAGTGTAATAGCCTCAAGATTCACCCATCTTTGTCAAGCAGTTTCCAAAACTGGCTCTTTTATCTCCAATCAAAGGTTGCATTCACCTTTTCGGGTTTTCTCCGACCCTTTCAAACTCTCCTTAGTGTTTTTTTAAGTCGGTATTCTGATATTAATTACTATAGAACTTGTGTGTGCACATATATGGGTAAGGAAAACAGACATACTAACACTGAGCGTTTACAACTGAATTCTTTTTTTTTATAATTTGCAATTTTAGCTATGGTAACATTAGGATCTTCCCCATCAGGTATGACCACCGTAGGGTACACCGTAGTGTTGCACCACCATACTAAAGAACTCTTTTGTTTATTGAGAAATAAGGTGGGGAAATGTATATGTGTATGTGTGTGTATATGTATTATCACCATGATAAATTTTCATGAAAGGTGATAGATTGCACTAAGAAGCAATGGGATATTTATGAACAGATATTATGAACCATATATGTTATGAATTGTTTTCTAAGTTCAAGAATACTCCAATTCTGACTTAAATTTTAGATCAGGAAATAATAAAATTGCATGCTTTCTATTCAAGATTCTGGTTGCTTCAAAAGCTAGATACAGAAGTTTCATGATAACGTGCTATTTTATCATGGAGCAGTAAAATATGGAAAGGCAAAAGATAAACACTTTCAAGCATGAAGGTCTGAAAAGACTCAAAAAGATGACTGACTTTTTTTTTTTTGCCTATTACCTTCTTTGAATCCACATGCTATCAGTCCCTCATAGTCTCAGTCCCCCACAGCTCTGATACCAAATTTAAAAGGAGGGAGTAAAATGTGTTGTAAACATCTGCCTCTGAAATTAGAACAAAAACTTTTGCAATTGTACCCAGGAGTATAATTTCCTAGAAGGTGGAAACTTTTAAGATTTGGTAATAGTTGTCAGAAGTTAGTAACAATGATTTATGATGTTTCTACTTTCAATGTGTTTGTGGTCTATGCTTGACCCCACCCAGCCAGCAAGGATAAAATTCCCACCATAAACTTTACTAAGGACCTAGTAGAGATATGCTTATGATGTTTTTAGTTTAATTCTTTAATTTTAAGATTTATACAGAAACAAGGTTTTGTTGTTTTTTGAGACTAGGTCTCACTTTGTTGCCTGGGGAACTGCAGGCTCACGTTGCCCAGGGTACCAGGACTCACGCGATCCCCAGCCTCAGTGTCCCAGGTTGCTAGGATTATAGGCATGTGCCACTGCGCCCAGCAATTTTTTTGAAACTAGGTCTCACTATGTTGATTCAGGTGGGTCTCGAACCCGTGGACTCAAACAATTCCTAGCCTCAGCCTCACGCTTTGCAGGCTGCGATTAAAGGCACATGCCACCGTGCCCAGCAGAAACAAGATTTTTAAAGGAAAAATCTTAGTTACAAGCCTAGGCACCAGAAACTAAAATTTTGTTTCCAACTTCTTTCTCTCTACAATTCCATATTGCAAAAACTACCCCTACACTATCATAAACTGAGTGTCCTTCCAGAAATTGGATATATACATTAGATAGATATGTAGACAGACTGATGAATACATGACTATATGTTTATACCAAAAAGTTTGTCAAACAAATATTATCATCTTACGTTCATGCTGTTTTGTCTTACAATTTTATTCAACGCATTTTGGATATCTTTCTAAATCAACACTTTTTTTATCTTCCACATTCTTCTAAATAGGCACGTGATATTTAAGAGCTCCAAATTCATCTGAATGTGCTGAAATTAATTTATAAATCCATTCCACTAATGACAGATAACTGATTAATTTTAATTTTTTGCTATTACAAATATGGAAAGCAATATCCTCAAATTATTACCTATAGGAGTGAATATATCCATACGATTGTTTCAAACAGTGTAATCATTAGAGCAAAGAAAATATGTACACTAAATATTAATAAATATTGCCAAAAAGTCTATACAATGGTGTTAAAGACTGTCACTATTCCCTACATCCTCACCAACATTGAGCATTCACAAACATAATTAATATCAATTTCGTAAAAACTAATTTATTTTGATACCATTTTTGTCAATCTAATGAAGCATGGTGTTGCTTTCTGTTTCTTTTATTATGAGATTGAACATGTCTTCATAATTATTGGTGACTCTGTTTTCTGTGAGTCTTTTCTTCGTAATCTGTGCTCATTTTTAAAAATTGTTCTATTTTGTGCAGTTAATAATACAAGCTATCACTATGTAAAGGTAGCCCTTGACACACATACAATTACTTTTTTCCCAGTTTATCATTTATTTTTTTAATCTGTGTTTCTTATATCACAGAAATAGTTCTGTTATCAACATTTATTTTATTTTATCTGTGTTATTTTAACTAATTCTATGTTATAAGAAACACCACAGATTTAAAAAAAAATTCTGTATACAGAGATACTTCATTTATGTAGACAAATGTATAACTTTTATCCTTTTGTTAAATACATGCATTTTAGTTAGACATGATGTTGTCTTCTGTTTCCTAACATCTGGAGAAAATTTGATTCTTACCACACATTTGATCCTTAACTATTACTGAATTACATTTTAGTTATTGTATGTGTATATTAATCTTCAGTAGATAAAAAGCAACTTAAAAAGGTAGAAGAATAAATTTCTATTTTCCAACCAATGTCCATTATTTAGAGATAAAAAATATATATATATATAGATCAAAGAAGTTTTAAGTCAACGCATGTCTAAGAAGAGTACTATGAGAAACTAGAGAAACTAAGCCAAAATTGACAAACTGACACAAAGAATAAGTATGAAAGTGCCCAAAGAATGAGTCCCAAAACAAGCCCAGTCTTCTTCCTCTTTTGATTGAGTAGAGATAGTTCTTTTTTTCTTGATGTTACCCCTGCCAACCTTCCCAATCTTATCTAGCACCTGCCTTGTCTTTACTCCCTGCTACCCTGGCCTTCTGTGATTCAAAGATGGGTCAAGTTAACTTTTACCTAGGGCTTTTGCCCGGAATGTTCCTTAACCTTGATTTTCACATCCCTAACTTCGTATAATTCAGATCTGCAGCATATCATGTTTTCCAGTCATGGTCACACCAGTATACATATACAATATGAAGTCAGTATCTCTCTGCCCCCATCAAGAGGTAGGGTCTTCATTGTCTCTGTTGAAACTAAGTGGATATTTGTAACCATCTTAGTCAACAGAGTGACACTACATGACTTGCAAGGCTCTATCATAAAAAATGATTGTGACTCACTTTATCTCTTGGGACATTCTCCCATGGGACCCAGTCACTACAATGTGAGGAGAACAAAATACATAGAAAGGCACCCCATATGTGTGCTGGCTCATAATAGCAATTAAGTACTCAGTCAACAATCACCAATTGAATACAACCCACCAGACATGTGACTGACTTAAAATGGTCCCAAGTCCCAGCCTTTCAGTCTTCTACCTAAAGAGACAAGCTGTCTCCACTAAACCCTTGCAAATTTGTGAGCAAAAGAAATCAGTAAGCATAATTGTTGTTTTAAGCATCAAACTCATGAATAAATCACTATGCACATAATGAGCAGAGTAAATCCTCAGCTTAAATGATTCCTGTGAGGTCTTCCCTGACTACCCAATATAAAACTGTGATAATATTATCTTATCAACTTATCTCACTTTAGTTCTCTGCCCAGCATTCCATTATTTTCAGCATTTGTTTGAATGGTTGATTTACTTATTGTCTGCATCTTTCTGCTACAAAGTATCCTTGTGACCAAGGACACTATCTGCCTATCTGTCTTAAGTATCTCAAAGTCAGCACCTACAGTTACTTCTGGCACATAATATTCAATATTTGCTAAATTAATAAATGAAAAAATTAAGTGTTCCTAGGCATTAGAGTCTTCCACTAGATCTTATTTTTGCTACTTGATGTAAAAAACTTTACTGAAAACTTACTCTATTCTTAAGGAATGTGCTGCAGTATTCTTTTCTATGGTTATATATACTTAATATATATATAATTATTTATTATATATATAATATAATATATGTATATTTAATGCAAATAGAAGTAAAAAACAAGTAATGACCAGGATATACAGATAATATTTTTAAGTGGATTTTGAAATGACAGATAAAGGTAAGATGGAAGAAAATTGGGGTAGAAAATGATGTGATAAATATGTGTGTATGTGTGTGTGTGTGTGTGTGTGTATAGGCAGGTATATATGTGCAATCAATAAAAAATTAAATAAAATAAAATAACAGGAGAAAAAATAAAGGGAAGTAAGGGAAGTGAAGGCACTCTTTGAAACAGTCATAAAAAAAAAAAACTTACCAAAAATGTTGATGGCTGTCATACACAAAACTAAATTTTACCATATGATATGGTTTGTAACATCTTAAAAATAGTATAATCCTCTTATTTTATTTTTAAAAAATATCACCATTTTGGCCAGAGAATCTATTAGATGATACAGACTAAGCCAGCTCTGAAATCTAATTCTTTATGATTGGAAAGAATGTTAAAGCAGAAAACTTCCTCTTTCTCCTTACTTATCACTCTGCCCAAAAGGGATTGGAATCAATGGCCAAACCAATAGAAGAATGAGAGAATTCATATGTATAAATTGAATCAAGCTGTCTTTTTTTTGTCTTTTTTATTTGATTATTTGAAATTCATTACTCTTAGAAATTGTTCATGAAAAAATTCAGTTTAGTTTCTTGAGAAAAAGTTTCTTCTGAGACAAAGGTTTTAGGACATCTAAAAATGGCTATTTTCATCCACTGGACAAACACATTTACATTTTTGTTTCAAATTAAAAGCCATCCTTGCTACTTTATAAAATGCTGGAGCCAATTTAAAAGTTCTGTTGCTTCTATAGAAAGTATTGGATACTCAGAAAGGAGCATATAACTAGAGTATGATAAAGAGTTGATAGGGTAGGTATGTATTTTTTACTACATCCTTGGGAAAATGAACACCTAACAGCCATGAACTTGCAACTTGCCTGTTTCTATTATAAATTGTAGCTTACAGTGATGGTTCTTGTCACTAAAATATCTTCAAAGTTCTGGCTAGAAAAAGCACAGGAGATGAGGCACAGACTACTGGGAGCTTATGATTCTTCTGGAATAATAATGCAATTTATAACAAATAATTATTGCCAGAGGCTGCTGGTATTAAAAAGAAGATGCATTCTTTTCTCTTCCCTGCCACCCAACACTTAAAATTCCTCCATGGCCCTTCATTATGTACCCACTAAAGTATCTGAACAGATATTATTTGTAACCATCTATGTCTTTTTCTTTTTGACCTGGTTCTACTCTGTAACTTTTAACATGCATCTCAGTATAAAATTTTTTATGGTCCTCTCTTCAAATATGTTCTGAGAAAAGTAAACTCAAAAAACTCTTTACCCCTCATCACCCATTGAGTCAAAAGAGTGTTCAGGCACTAGGCTGAAATCTGGACTGGGACCTGATTAGAGCATGTCTTATTAAGAACAAAACTATGATTCAAGTCTACTATGGGTAAATTTAATTTACATATGCAGGATGCCAGAGAACATTCACCAGTGTTTTCTTCATGTCCTTGAAGGACATGCAAACTCACTGAATAGTATGAGTACCAACACTTTTAGAGCAACTATTTTTGACTATTTTGTAATTTCCCCTTCCAATTCTTATGCCACTATGTTTTGCAGCATAATTATTAGGAAAAAGTTTTTTCCAAGAACAATCAGAAAATAACCCAAACCGTATCAGTCAAATAACCATAATCATTGTCATCATCATCTTCTTTATCCTTATAAGATGATGGCTAAGGTCAACACATTTTAAAAGAACAGATTTCAACAAGCCTAAAATTCTTGAGTTCTCTCTGTGTTAAGCTCAAATTGAAAATTATAGATTCTCTTATTCTTTTTACCAAATTCCATATCCTAGTTTAAAGAAATAAACTTTTAGGAGCTCATTTGGAACAACTTAACGCTAAGTTGAAAATCAAATGGTTTTGACACAAAACCATTTTGATGAGTTAACTGCCAATGAAAATACCATATGGATAAAATTCTTCCTGACATGTATGTGGGTGTGTTTAAGGGTAGAGCTCTTGGGGTAGAACACATTTAAAATTTTTCAAAATCCCTTATATTTGTAGAAATTACTTGATGCCCTTTTTTCTTTTACTGATTCCAAATTAGTCTATTTCGAGCACAGACACACACAAAAAAGCTTCTTCCCTTTTTGTTTCTATATGAACATATACCTATTTTCAGAGAGAGAAAATGTCCAAATCCAGGAACCCAGAACTTACCAACACATTCAAGTCTACAAGCAAAGCAACAAGATGGATGGAAGAGACAATCTGAAATTCAGTTCTGTGTGAGTGGCTGATGTTGGGCTTCTCATTCAAGTGCAGCAGTCCACCATTGCTCTAAGATACCTTATAGTGCCACCATTCTGTTGACTCATGAAATAAGGTCAAGTCTAATTTTGGGGGTTTTTTTCTGCCTCTCCCCAAGGGTCAAGTCTTTTCTCACAAACTATCAACATTTCCTCAGTCCTTAAAATGTAACCAGTAGTTGAATTTTGAATGCAAATACAGAAATAGTTATTCCTGTTAGCTTTCATCTTGTTGGTTTTGATTCACTGCTTTAATATGCTAAGATTATTCTGAATCATGATTCAGTTAAATACTCAAAGAGAGTTACATTATGCAAAGGGATTTGGATCTAACATCAGTGTATTTAGGGGTTAGTTTGCTGTAATGGCATTCTAGATAAGGCTCAGAATTCTTCTCCAATTGTATTCCAACTTCTGCTACTAGTCAGTTGAGTTGGCATTTGAAATTAAATCTATTTAGCATGCCTGCTTTAAATAGACCTTTTATTCTTCATTAGAATTTTTCACAAGTAGGCCAGTAAGAATTACAATCCTTAATACCTACATCTCTCTTGTGCTGATCTATTTTAAAATTTATGCCCATAACAAGCCTGCCCAAATCATTTGAAAGTTAATTCCCCAAAACCTGGGTTGTGCTAGTAAGTGCCATGAATCCTCTAACCTTGGAGGGAGTCTAACCTACACTAACCATTGTATCACCCTTGCTCTGGCATTCCCTTACTCTTAGAGGCAGAGCCACCTTCTCCCAAATCCTCCTCCCTTCATATTCAGTAATGTGCTCATTAGAAAAATGATAGCAACATTTTGTGGGTTTTTTTTTTCCTACATTTTGACTGATAGGATCAAAGAAAATATCAATTGTATAAGGGGAAATAAAGGAAATACAACATTAACTATGGTTACTATTGAGATTAGGTTAGGTGGAAAATGTATATTAGGTGGGCTGAAGGCAAGAAAGGGTTGCTTTTTCCATTTATATTTCAACCAAGAGTTTCATTAATAATACTCATGAGATAGTTCTTGCTCTCTAACGTTCAAGTGTCAAATTTGTTTCGTTTATCGCCTCTATTTTTGTACAGATAATCAATTTAGTGAGGATACAAATTATTCACCTACAGCATGGTACCTAGCATATATTAGACACTCAGTAAGAATAAATAAATGAAAATGAGATTTAAACAATTCTTCCCCATTATTTCCTCCCGAGAAATATTAAACTCTTCCTCCTCCATAGTTTTTACATAAAATGCAGTTTGAATAAGAAATGGAAATTTGCTAAAGTTATAAAAGTTAGTTTTCTGAATTTGGTAAATCACAGAAATTTACTTTGAAAGCAAAAGTTGGAATTATTGATGTCCAACCTCTCTCTCATCACTCCTCACTCTAAAGCACAACACATACACATACAATGAAACAATGGAGCCAATTTAGACCGTATATTAAGGCATTTTGTTCAATAACAGAAATGGACTTGCAAAAGCATCCACACTGCCTTTTCAGTCCCTCTTGTATCAAAGAATATTTCTTGCCAAATGTCTGGTATGGGCTAGGCCTACCAGTAAGATTGGGAATCAAAAGGAAGCAAAGTAGCTGCCATAAAAACAAAAGCAAAATCGTCAGCGTAATCTTGGTTGGCAGGGTACCAGTCCAACTAACTAGCCATCCACTGACAATCTCATAACCCTCTGCAATCACCCAGAACAAACAAAAGGAAGTACTTGATTCTAAAAAGAAGAAAAGGAGAAAATGAAATATTTCTGTCCCATTTACCTTTGAAACAACAGGCAAAATATAAGCTAAGATGTAATATGAAAAACATGGGTTTAGTAAGTTCACAGTAGCTAAGTCATTTTGGGTACAAAGTGTATATTTTTTAGTGTACCTGGTGCTTTCAAATGGGGACATTATAATAACTGAAAATTATAGGGCAGTGATGGAGCCTCATGTTTAGTGGCACAGCCTTTGAAGTTATACAGACCTGAGTTTGAGTTCCTGTTTCCTCATTTTGTTTCTTTTCATTTTCATTTTCATTTTCAAGCTCTGTGCCTCAATTCCTTCAGTCACAGAAGGGACACTAACAGATTCTATTGCACAGGGATGTAATAGCACTAATAGGGTGCCTAGCACAGAGAAACACTTAATAGGGTTTACTATTATAGCCATGATTCTTACAGTGATCTGAGAGAAATTAATTTGGCAAGAAGGTTGATGGAATAAATAAAAATAGCACAAATATGTGTTATCACTGAGAACATAGCCTTTCTAAGAAATTAACTGACCAGTAAGCCCAACAGCTATTTACAATTCATTTGCAAGGAAACAGAAACAAATATGCCATTGTAAAAACCAGGACTGAGAATTGCTAATGAGGAAGGCTGTGGTTTGAGGAAGAGAAAGGGCAAGTAAATCCGGTGTGCTCTGGTCCCAGACAAGAGCATACTCCAAAGATTTTCTTAATCTTTTTATAACGTTTTACTGAAATGGCATTGACTTATAACATTATGTAAGTTTCAGGGGTTCAATATCTGTATATATTATCACCACCAAAAGCCTAGCTACCATCCATCTCTATACATATGTATGCTGAAAATCTTCATAACTTCATGCAAGAGCTGAATGGAGTCTTGAAAAGTTGGATCAGCTTCCTGTCATGTGCCTGCCCTTACCCAATAAAGGTACTTAAGAGATGGAATTTTCCCTTAAGAACTAAGATTTTTTTTTTTTCCTGAACACAGTGAGGTCTGCTACCCTAGGGGAACTTCAATCTGCCTGAGAAAGGTTGACTGAAATACAGGTCCTTCAAGAAGGTCATTCTGCATCCTGGTCTATATCTCCTAATTTCTTTCGATTGCGGTCCCACAGAGACCCAGGCGACCAGATCCTACCTCACAGAGCATGCAGCTCTGGGCAAGTGTCCTCATTGGGTGGGACAGTATAGAGCGCTAGGAGTCCAGTAGGGATATGTCCAGGTTATTTGTGGAACTCAATTAAGAAACATGTAACCAGACCTGAAGGCAATGGCTTCTTGGAGAAAATATCTCTGATGGAACATAAAGAATGAATGTGAATGAGGTTAGAAAGGGACTAGGGGTCAGAGTGGGTGAAGAAGAAAGGGGACAGAACATGGGCAAAAGTCCAGAGGAAGAGGGAGAGCATAGCATATTTGAAGGATAAAAAAATGGCCTTGCAGCTGTGGCCAGAAGCAGGGAGCGCATTCATTTTTATGATGGATATCCCACATTAATTTGCACTTACTCTGCACCAGGCCCTGTGACAAGCAGACCCATTATGAGTATTAGCTCATTAAATCTGCACAGAAATCCTATGAGCCAGAGATGATTGTTCACCTCATCTTACAAATGGGGAAACTGCAAATTAAAGAGGTTAGGATTTGAGATACTAAGGCCTGAATTAAATATCTCACATCCTGTAAGATTCCTACCCAGGTGGTCTGGCTTAAGAGCTTACACTCAGCCAAGGTACCCTAAAGGACAGCTCATCCCTAGAGTTTTAAAACAGAGGGTTTGGAAAATACTTTTGTGTACAAGTTTATGTGTATGATTTGCCTAAAACTAGACTGAGATAATCTGTCCACATTAAAAGGGAAAAAAAAACAAAAACAAAAAATAAAATCCCTCTGCAATATAAGAACAGAATTTTCATTTTGAGAATTTTTGATGTAGGTTTTACCGCTATAGATTCCAATTCTCTCAAAGTCTTGAGTGAGACTCTTTTGAAATTGTTCAGGGAGTAGAACAGCCTCATCCGAGAGTACACTCAAGAAGTTTCTGAATATGCTAGAGGCTGGAATTTTATCCAAATACCAGGGGAGGGGAGTTTTTACCAAAACTTTGAGTTTTCAGGTGCCATTTGAGAAAGAAGAAAAAATCAACTATGTAAATGAAACTTTCTGCACACAATAGCCAACCAGAATATTGGTCACTATATCCTGAAGCAACTAACACAGTGTACATTTGCACAAAGTAAGTGATTGAAGAAATACTGGGAACCAACAAATCGATAAGCATGTGAATAAACAAATAAAAGAAGTTTCTGTTGTTTAGTTCTTGGGAGTCTCAATATGTAGTATAAAGAGAAAAATCTCTGACTAGGGCCAGAATTTTTAGAACAGATTCAATTTCTATAACTACAAAAGTGGTACCATTTCAAAAAGATGAGGACACCCCTATTTATAGCAGTAGCATCCACAATAGCTAAAACATAGAAGTAACCTATGTGTCCATCAGAGCATAGAGGAGAAGTAAAATGTATACATACAATCAAAGTTTTTGTAACCTTAAAGGAAAAAGAAATTCTACAACTCTGCTATTGAATAAAAGAACTTTTACCATTTGCAACATTGATAAAATGGAAGGGAACCATAAATAGACAGTGCTATAAACCACCATTACCTCAATAAAAAAAAATTAATGGACAAATAGAAAATTCTGACATAAGCTACAGAATGGATGAACCTTGAGGATATCATGCTAAAGGAAGTAAGCCAGTCACAAAAAGACAAGAGGATATGGTTCTACATATATGAGATGCCTACAGTAGACAAATTCACAGAGACAAAGTGGAAAGGTGGTTGACAGTGACTGGCATAAGGGAGTTGTTTTTAATGTGCACAGAGTTTCAGTTTTGCAAAACAAAGAGTTCTGGAGATGGATGCTGGTAAGATGGCACAGTAGTGTCAATTACTTCATACCACTGACTGTATATTTATAAAATGTTATGATGATAAATGTAATGTTATCTAGATCATCATGTTCTTTGTTTTTAAACTTTATTCTGCTTACTTTTTGAGCCAACACTGATTTACAGCATTGTGTTTCAGAATTGCAGCTTTGCACCTTGACAAGTGTACCTACCACCATCCATGCCTACCACCAAAGATCTAGTTCTCCAACTACTACCAATCAGTAAGTCACACAGAAGAGCCTCCAAGATGCCTGGTACAAAAATGAGGAGTTTAGAGGCATCACCTTGTGAAACCTTCCCAACAACAATTGCAGGTGGGTGACCACCATTACTCTCATTTTGCAGATGAGGAACCTATGACAGAGTTAAGAAACTAGCCTAAGGTCTTCTGATTAATAAGTGGGGTGACCAAGATGTAGACCCAATCAGTCTGACACATGGTGTGCTGACCATGCTGGGGTGTCTTAAGCTATAATACAAGATTAAACGTCTCTACCTCACAATAATTATGATTAATATTGATTGAGCACTCAACATATGCTGGTTGAAATGCTTCCTATGTATTGCCTCACTATTGCCCCCAAAGAACCCTCTCAGGGTAGAATTGTCATTGACCTGTTCTGTTTTAAAGAAGAAAACTGCCCAGGGTCTTCCTGCAAGTGGTGGAACAATTTCAAATACAGGGAGTCTGATGGCAAAATGCACTCATAGACTCCACACTTGCTTTCTTAGAGTGGCAACCTCCAGCAGCTACACCCGACGATAATTCGAAATGCAGACTCCTGGACACTACTCCAGACTGAATAATGGATAATTTGCATTTTTCACAAGCCCTCAGGTTATTTATGTCCATTTTTGAGTTTTAGAAAAATGGGACAGCATTTTTCTCCCTTTCTGGAAGACAGACCCACAAGGATACAGACCATAAAGATACAGAAGTGAACAGCATAGAGAGGGTCCTTCCACCACACTGTTGGAGGGTGGTGAAAACACTCCCTAATACAGAAAGTATGACAAAGGGGCTAGGCTTTATATGATGCAGTTTCCTAGTCTCCACCCCAGATTTGCTGGGTATGAATTTCTGGGGTAGGTCCTGGAAATCTGCATTTAACAAGGCAATTTACTGCTCTATCGTTTAAGAGCCATTATTCTCTCTGGATGCTTGGGGAGAGAATCAAGGAATATCAGCATCTCTCCCACTTTTCTTAACAACCCAGTTTCTAGTACCAGGGAGGTGGACCCCAAGAAACCTCTTCAATAGGCTGATCAAGTGATAATCAGATGATTAGGGATTGAATTTGGCCCCTTTCTGTGTATCAGTGTAAAACATTGAACCTCAGAGAGCCATGTGATGCCACTTAATACAGCACACAAGGCTGCAGGCACTCACAATTGACTCTAGGTTTATTGACTGGTCCCTATGGAAACAGTTCTTGCTTCTGAGCCTGCCTTTGTCTGACTGCTGCACAGCAAAAGCCAGCACCCAGCACTCTTGGGACAAGTGTGACAAGACAGCAGCAGCCAGGTCCAAGACAGACACTAACCAATGCCATGAGCACATCCCAGGCTGGACCAATTCTCATCTGAGCTGCTGACTCCTAAGGAGTCTGGTACACAAATCATTTCTTGCCAACTCTAGCGATATACCCCCATTACCAGCAGCTGCTTTCATTGTAAAGAATCAGCGAAAGAAATATAAATCAACAGTTTCCAAAACTTTGAGTTTGAAAAGACAAAATCAGAAGAACCTAGAGGAAAGAAATAAAGTAACTTGCCTTTTTCTAAATAGTAGTGAGATTATACCTAAAGTGTGTTATTGCTCCTCACAGCTAGGTGCTACACTAAAGAATCATGTCTCATTTAATTCTCCAGTCACCTTGTGAAACAGATACTATTTTAACTATCCCCATTTAACATCGAGAAGTAAAAGACAAGGAAGAAAATGTGGGAAGGAGAAAATGGGGGTAAAGAGGAAGGAGAAAAAGGGGCAGAGTTCTCATCTTTCTTCTGGGATAAAAGGAAAAAAATGACTGTGGAAAACCTAAAACAGAAGAAATTTCTCCAAGGAACATGATCATGAATGGAAACTGACTTTTTTACCTTAATTTGAAACAATTAGAATATTCATGAGATTGACTTGTTTCATGTTCTGTAAAATCAGACAAAAATAAATTGGCTGAATTTTAACCACCCCCAAATAACACACACACACACACACACACACACACACACACAGTGTTTGTTTTCCTAATTATGACTTCTTGGGAATGAATGGAAAATTTGGCAATCCAATTAACTGTAGCTTATTATAAAATAGCACTAAATGGATGTTTTATATGGCCTTTGTTTCTTATTCTTTTTGGAACATTGTCAAAAGACTAATGAAAGTAATATTCTGGGACTTAGATCTCCCATAACCAGAAACCAGAGATTCTCCAACACTAACAGCTGGAAGTAACTCAAATTCTTTGAGCCCATGTGATGAGTGAGACACTGACCTAAGTATCTTACATGTAATGTCCCACCAAACCCTCTCAAGAACCCTATAACAAAGGTCTGAGAAATATTCTGATATTACAGAAGAGCTAAATGAATGTCTACATAGTTGGGGAAGGAGTTACTGCTGGAACCCAGCTGCTGGATGCCAGAGTCTTCCCAATGAAGTTAAACAAGTTGTAATGTTAAACAAATTAATGTTAAACAAGTTGATGTTAAACAAGTTGTAATGTTAGCACAAAAAAAAAATTTAATTAACCAAATTGTTTGCCCGCTATTCTGTGGAAATACAAAAACAGATGTAGTTTGGCTAGTTGTTTTTTAGTGGATTTTATATAGAATTCCTTTTTTTATAGAAAGATATCACTCCTCCCTGATGAAGGTGTCTTGATGAAGAATGTTGAGGGAATGCCTTGTGAGTCCAGAATGTTTTAGAAGTCATTAAACTTATGCATTCAACTTTTTCTACCCAACCTCCCTAGGAAGAGCAAATTTCACACACAAGTCTCTCTGAGCATAGTGAACCCCCCCCCAAGACTGATGCATTCATTCTTTCAACATCTTTTAACCAACTGACTGCCATGTGCCAATCACCATACTGAGCACTTAGGCACTATTTTTATTTGATTCTGAAGAATGTCCTATGAAGAAGGGGCCATTAGTTTGTCCATTTTATAAATAGAAAAATAGAAGTTCATAGTGGCTAACTATAGCTTGGATTCTTATCACACCTCTCTGTTTACTCAAGCTCTATGTGATAGAGAATGAAAAGACAGACATGGCACCCACTCTGGAGAAGCTCTCATAGCAACACAGGAGCTGTGCCTCAAACCACTGGTTGCCCAGTTAGTTAGTTCACTAGCCTATTGAGACTACTACATAGCTAAAGGTGAAGACTCTATGCATGTGTGGAATACAAGGAACTTACCTGGGTATCAGGGGAAAAAAATAAGTGAAGATCCTACATAAGAAATATTGCTTTGCCACAGGAAATGCCACAGTAAAGTAACCTAGAGAACAATGCAACACACCTGCCCTGCAAGAGGTCCCAGATAAGCTTGGACTGGTTATCCACCTCAAAGTTACTCTTATAAATCTAAGCAGCATGGACTAACAAATCCCAAAAGCTCAGGTCCTCACCAGGAAAAGGACATTTATCAGATAAGGAAGAAACCAATAGGCCAAACATCAATCAATCAATCAACAACTTTATTGACCAACAACTCACAGAGAGAGGGGAGTTGAAGTGATATGAGGGGGCATGCTGGGGGGGAGGGGTGAAGGGGGAGGGCCATGCATAATGGGATCAATACTTAAACAAATGCCACCAAGGCTGTAAGAAAATAAATTTTTAAAAAAGAAAGATTGGCATATAGCAGAATAAACAGAAGGTATAACAACAATCTACTGTCCTCATCTCTGCTCTTACACCTCTTTGTGTCAGTCTCATTCCCCAGAGAGGAACTAGCCTTAGGTGAAATCCTCCCACTATCAAATTCCTCACTGCTTGCCCAGTGTTGCCTAATAGACATTCAACTCATCATTAAGAAATGAATGAAACAAGTGAACAAATGAATGAGATGAAAATGATCCAAAGACAATGTACTAGGAAGTGAGAAATGTTAGCTACATCTTTTAACATACAGTGGTCTTGAGAATGTAAAATAGTACAGCCACCATGGAAAACAATTTAACAGTTCTTCAGAGTGGGAAATACAGAGCTACCATATGGCCCAGCAACTCAACTCCAAAGTATTTTCCTAAAGGGAACTGAAAATATATGTCACATAAAAACTTACAAATGAATGTTCATGGAAGCATTATTCATAATCACCCCAATGTTGAAACGACTTTTAAGTTCATTAGCTGGTGAATGGATAGGCAAAATACATTATATCCATATAAAGATATAGATAAAATTCATTAATTTTTTTTAAAATGAAGAATATACAACACTGATGAAGCTTGAAAATATTATGCTAGATGAAAGAGGCAAATTGTTAAACATTTATGTAAACAAGATTCCATTTATGTAAACTGTCTAGAAAAGACAATTCCATAGAGAGAGGACGTAGATTAGTAGATGCCAAGGGTTAGAACATGGGATGGAGGTTAAAGACAGGGAGTGACTGTTGTTAGTAATGGATTTTTCTTTGGGGGGGTTATCAAGATGTTATGAAACTGATTTTTGATGATTACACAATTTGGTGAATATACTGAAAACATTGCATTTGCATATAATTTAAATTGTGAGGTTTACAGTATGTGAATTGTATCTCTATAAAGGTGTTTTTAAAAAACATGTAAACTCTAACTAGTGTTACAATCCTCAAATTTACTAGGACTCTGGACTTCCTTTTGTTTTTTTCCCACCATCAACACCTGAGAAAAGGCTAATACTGAGTGTCTTACAGTTCCTTTCTTTCCCATAAGAAGCTTGACTTCCAACACATTTCTGGTCAAAATGAAGATGAGTTGGCCTTCCCTGTATCCCACAGCTCCAGGCCTACCCATCACAATCATCTTCTCCTTAATTGAGCCCTGCAGCCTGTTACAGTCCTGAGTTATTCAACAATTTTGTTTTTCCCTCTACTGTACTTTCTAGCCTTCCCCTCCAAAAGTCTTCCAACAGAAAGCTTGAAGTCAATTTCTTAGTCTGAGCTAAGCAGAATGAAAAACAACCCATGCTCCAAGAATTCTAGTTATGTGGGATGTTTTCTATAGCAGTTGCAGCAGCATCTTTTCAGCAGACTTTGGCTGAAGTGTGAGGAATGTAGGTTACAAAAAAGTCATTTTCTTAGGAGCACGCAGAACAATGGACTATTGAGCAAACGTGTAAGCTTTCCATTTGTGGATGTTGTTTTCGTTTTTGTTTTTTCTAGTTTCTTTAAAGATTCTTATTTTGAACTCCAAAGTATAATAAGAGGTTTAGTCTTCTCATAAAATAAAAGGGTAAATGTGATTTCTTATATACTCCCTCTTGTACGAGTTAATGGTTTCCCTTCAACTCTATTAGTCCCTACTATCTGTCCTCTGTTTTACTGTTCATTTTCAGCATAATAACCACCTCATTCTATGCATCATCTCTCTGGAAATTTCGGGGAATAACCATGTAAGAGAAATGCACTCTTTGAATTTAGAACAGTACATTATGTGTATACTTTTATATTACGTTCTATTTGTGATGCTCCAACAGCATTGGTTGAACTCAGTGGCAAACTGAAATGACTGCAATGTTTTCCATTTGGAAAGAACAACTTATTTAGCAGATACAAAATAGCATTTTTCTTTACCATTAAACATAGTTTGGTGTCTTTGCCTTCCAAACCAGTTTTAGGCATCGACTTAGCAAGTTTTAACTGTTGGTCAAGGCCAAGAAGAATCTATCTTCAATGGCTTGACTTTATTATTTTTAATTCTCTTCTTAATCTCGAGAAACTAATAAACTTATCAGAAAATCTGTCTATAAAATTTTACAGGACTACTAGTTTCAATACCAATTACAGTCTCTAGCAGAGAGTGAAAATAACGGCTAATGTTTATTGAACTCTTACAGTTACCCAGTTACTGTTTAAAGAGTTACAGATGTAGATATTAATGTCAGATTTCAATATGTAGATTTAATGTACTCAACCTCAACAACAACCTTATGAGAGCAGTATTGTTATTACTCCTGTTTTACAGATGAGGAAATTGAGACACAGAGAGACTAACTTGTCTAAGATCACACAACTGTTAAGTGGAACATTTGGGATTTCACCCCAGGAGTCCGGCTCTCAAGCCACTATGCTATGTTGCCTGGTAGCAGGAACTTAATAAGCCTCTTCTAGTGAACAAGTGAAGGAAATACAGGAACAAAAGAAATCTGTGAGAGCAAGATTCTATCTCTTCATCTCCACCCATCTTTTGTAGGCATATGCCCTCCAGGAAGCCTCCCAAGATTACTAGAATAGAAAAGACATTGTCCTGTTGTCTCTCCTCCCTGCTCTTTCACCTCCTTCCTAGTCATGGAGAGACCTTTACAGAGGATGTGTTTATAGAGAGAAATGTGTGCTTGCAAAACAAGTCAGTTCCCAGGGACCCAGTATTAGCGTGCAAATGCACAAGGTAAATATAGTCTTTGAGTCATTATGACTATAAGACTAAAACAGAAGGATTCTGGTCAAGCAGATATGAATAAGAAAAATTCTGTAGGAAACTAAAGTTCTGACACTGGGTTTTAACCTTAGCAGTTCCTAATACTTGCATGAGACCAAGATTGCATGATTAAAATTGTACTTTATGAAAGAATTGGAACTTTTTGGTAGTAGGCTAACTAAGCAGATTAACCAAACTACTCCTCCTGGGTTTCCAAATCAGAAGTCAACACTTTCAGGTCAGAAATATTTGACACATCTAACACTTTGTAATAGTTGTAGCACTCTCTGTTCATGTAACATATTCAGCAGCCTTGGCCATTTATTCAGAAATGTCAGTAGATAATGACAGCTGAAGGTCCTGAGGATATGTGCCAAAACTTTTTTTAAAAAGTGAAGAGGCGTTAATCTGAATTGAGATCACGTGGGAGGAACAAAAGCCCAGAAATCTTGCCTCACCTGTTGAGAAATTTCAAGTAATCCTGGTTTTGAGCCACATACTAAAAGGGCTGAGTACATTGCTTTACATGCATTAGCTCATTTAACCTTCCTAACAGTCTTGTAAGATTATCTTCTTAACCTCAATAAAGAGGAGGAAAATAGTCAAGATTTGAACTGAACTCTTTTATAATATAGCACTCTAATTTTAACCATTATAACTCTACTGCTTCAACATATACCTGAGCATAAAGACAGAACCTTTGCAACATATACCTTCCTGGAAACAATTCAATTTAGTTCTATAATCTTCTCACTGGGATTTTATAGACAGTGGAATCCTATTGATCCAAACGTATTTCTCTCAAGAGACTGATTTTCGGCCAATCTATCCTTTGGGATAGGTATTATTTATACCCCAAGAGATTTAAAAAAAAAAAGTAGGTAATAATTTAATTATAAGAGGTGATAAAATGTTCTTGTTACATTGTCTCATTTCAACTTTTCTGTACTATTATTTGATGATAAAATGTATTGGTGTTCTTGTTGCATAATACATCAAATTTCAAATCTTTTTTAGCAATAATACTTCATTGGATCATTGTAGCAACTTTGGGAGTTAGGCAGATAGGAGTTTATTACTACAACTTTCCAGAATAAAAACTGATACTTTGTAGAATTGATAAGCAATCGGGTGGCTACCAGAATAAAACAACCTCTATGTAAATGCAACAGCCTGAATGAAGCACTAAAGAAAAGTTAAAAGATGCCATTTGCAGAATGATACACGTTACAGTGTAACATCTGTAAGCTATGAAACATGCAAAATAATAATACTTTAAGTTTGCATATATGTACCATGGAAATATTAAGAAATGTATGGAAATAGTTGTAACCTCAGACTACTAGATTCTTCTAGAGAGTAGAACTTGACCAGGGAGTGATATGTAAGAGCATTAATTTTTATCTGTAATCAATACCATGGGCTTGTGATATTTTCACTGATACACTGTGTATATCTTAAGTATTATACAATAGTCTGCAAAAAGACAATGAAGGTGGCAAATGTTCAGGGCAGATGACTTGCTGGGCCATGCTGCATTGTGCTGGGTGTTGAAAAGCAATGATGACAAGATGGACACTGAGCCTGCCCACACAGACACTCTCTAATCTTGCATAGAAGAGGCATGTTTACTGCTACAGTACTGGGAACTATGGATGCTGATAACAAGGACACCTAATATAGTTCAGATGACCTAGGGAAGCTTCTGAAAGAAATTGAAACTGAAAAATGAAAAGGTTTGGTTATTGGGAAAGGGGAAAATGGTCCAAGTTAATTGTATTTAAAATGTCCATGTCTATAATACTAAATTTTGGAGCAAGAAAATGAGAAAGATTTTCAAGATAAAAATACACAATGAAGGAGGAGCCAGATCATGCAGGACCTTGCTTTCATTCCTTGCTAACATTTTAACTTGCTGAAGCCCAAAGCTGTTTCTGCCTGCATCTGCATTCATGGGATTTGGTAATATCAAGTACCATGTGGCAGTGGGGAGGGAAGCAAAACACCCCAAGATTCACCCTCTTGCTAGATCCAGAACTGTTCCCATATTCTATCCTAATGCAGAATTTCAATAATTAAGGGCAAGAAGTAAGAGATAATGTGGCAGAAATTGCATGTGAGCAACATAGAGTTTCCCTCCCTCTTTCCCGTGAAGGAATTGCTCTGGCAGTTTTCCATGTTGTATTTTACCATTTGTCATAAGCGAGTTACACAACTCAGTTAGTGATTAAATTACCAACAGAGCTGCTATTTGAGTAGAGGAGGTTCAAGGTTGTTTTTTGCTCCTGCTCACGGTTTAATGTGAATTGAATTAATTCTTTCTTAATCTTCTTGTTTAGAAGAAAAAAGCATAAAAATCATGTCCAGTCTCCAGTAGATGGTATGAAAAGTACATTCAATCTCATTCATCAACCTCTAGGGTCTCTGTGTCTAACCTTGGTTCCATGTTTAGATTTATAAAGTGTGATATCATTGTCAGTTTTATTTATCTTTGTTATTAAATTTACTGCGCCTCCTTCAAATGACATTATGTCTTCTTATCTAATTCAAATAAATGTCTTACTCATGGCTAGAATGTAGATGGTGAAATCTCCTTAACTCAATAATTGAAATAATCTCATTGGTTTGCTTTCCTAATAGAATTTTGAATTCATTGTTCATGCCTGCCATTCCAGTGAGTTTCACCAAACTTCTGAAAACTGCTGTTCTTATTATTGTCTGAGTCTCAATGTTTCTGCAAGGATGAGACATTCTTGCCCTAGCCTTTGGCCAGCATTTATCTTGGTCTGTTTATCTTATACAAAACAATCATTCAATTTCACATTGGTGTTTATTTTCATTTTTCTTATAACTGATTATACTGGTAATAGAATGACTAAAGACTTGGGCTTTAGAATAATTCTTAGGTTTAATCCCAGCTCTATAACCCTATAGTGACTTAACCTTAGTTTTCCCATCTGTAAAATGTGGAAATTAATGTCCTCATAAAAGTGGACTATGGGTTAGGTAGCACATTAATAACCATTCAGATTTTAGCCAAGTAGAATGACACTATGCTCTCTATTTAGTTTGACACAGTTCACCGTGTATTCACATAAGATTTGAACTAACTTTCTGAACTATGACTTATAAAAGGGTTTTTCTCTCTGCTTTCTACCATCTTGTTTGTAGAATGTTTGTTATCTTCAGGATTAGTGATTCTAGCATCAAGTATACAAACCAGCATATATTCATTTTGTATAATGTGTTTCTGTTTCCCTGATGACTTTCCCAGTTACCAGGGGGGCCCCTTGGTCTTGAGAGCCAGTACACTGTCCTTCAGCAACTGTATCAGGTGACCATCCCAAAACAGAGCATTTGAGGTTCCCACCCACAGCAGCCAGTGCTGCCTGGTAACCAAGAGCAACAGCTTGCAAGGCTGGAGGCAGGCAAGACAATGAAATAGGCTGTCACCCACAACCAGCCTGAGCAACCAGGGTTGCCACCCCACGCCCCATGCACTTTCTTACATTTGGGGCTTTATGTGTTCTCCAACCTCGGCCTGGAACAATTTTCCCAACACTCCTCCTTCCTTCGTCAGACTAATTTCTGTTCATTTATCAAGTCTCAGTTTATATGTGACCTTTTCCAGGAAATCTTCTTTGACGCCGTAGACCAGGTGGGACTGTCTATTAATACCCCACACACACATTGTCTAGTTATTCCTATCATGTGTGAACAGCCCCTCTTTGAGTGCGTCAAAAAAAGACTTGAATTTCAATTACTGCAACTTCATTAAATAACACAAGTCCCTCCCCTCAAAATGCATTCAAATTTCAGTCACTATGATATATGAATTGTGAATAATTGCATAAAGTATAAGAGTCACTGCTCATTCTTCAGTCCATAAACCAATTTATAAAAAAAAAAAAAAAACTCACACCATGATTGTAAATTGTTACTTTTCTTAAAGTCTACTGATTGGTCAAACCACTTCCCATTCAAGGAACTCTCAAAGATGTTTCATGTTGACATAGAAAAAAGAAAAGGATAAAATGTCAGCAGCTAATCTAAACTTCAAAACAATTATGATAACCTGCCAATAAATAAAAAGGATGTTTGCCTACATTGTGCATTATATGAGAAAGCAAGTACTGTGCAAACAACTCTTGACAAGATTTTAACACTACCTTGCAATGTTTCTAATGTTTTAGATTGCAGAGTGCTCAAGAATTGCTTTAATGTCATCTTCATTTTCCTACATTTATGGCCAACAATAACAGTTTTCAAAGGTCATGGAGCAATCATCACTTTCCCATTGATTATGATGATCACTTTGTATAGTTTTAGCTTATGTGACAATTTTTATGTCCCCCCACTGCTATCCAAAGTGAGAATTGGATACATTGAGCATCCAGCTGGTATCTGCTACCTTATAGTGACTGCATGTATTCACAGGATATGATTTTGGGTTTGGAGGAGTAAGTGAATGAATGAATTAATGAATTCTAAGCCAGCTTCTCCAATATACAGATACTAGGGTTGAAGGAAGATATTTCTTTTTCCCTCACTAAATTGATTTTCCATAGTTCCTCCCCCATTTGGGTGTTTGGTCCAAAACCTCCACTCCCCCAAGGAGTAGGTGTTCTCTGTGCCTAAATTAATTCTATAGTTCAAATTGATAAACCCAAAGTTTGGGAATCCACTCTCCAAATAGCAGATCAGTGTAGCAATGAGATTGGTTCCACCAGTTCCAAGTCCAGCCGCAGACAATCAGAGCCACTGCCTCCACTGTGTCAATCTGGAGTTGAGTTTATGATTCAGAGACAGAAAGACTATGGCCATACTGCATAGGGACATATTAAATAAATGAAATTTACTATCATCATATAAACCTCAGTCTGGCCAATAAATTTTACATCCTCTCCTCCCACATCTTTACTAGAACTGCTATTAAATAGCCAGATTTTATACTCCTTCTTATTCATGCTGAGGAGTGGTTAAGTGACCACTTAATGTCAATGTTGTTATAATTGTCCTTCAAAATCCATACATGTAATCTCGGGATAATGAAAAACTAAGTCTTCTGGTGTTTCCTCAGTATTTTTATCATTATAATCTTGGAAATGCAACCAAGAAGAGACAAACTATGAAAGGGGCAACATTCCCACAGCTTTTAGATGTCAGATGGGCGATCTCATTAAGACATTTCCAGGAAATACCACAAACCAAATTATTTATGTTTCTTTTTCTCCTGGGATTCTTGCAGAGGATGTTTTAAAACTTGAATTACTCTTTTTGCAAAAGCCCTAATTCCTTACTCCACGATTCTATTGAAATTTTCTTCCAAATATTTTGCCCAGGGAGTGGCTGGGAGTTTCATTCCTTCCTCTATTTATTTGGCAACATTTACTTAACACCTACTCTGTTCCCAGCTCTGTGTTCAGCACTGGAATCAATGCTGAACAGTCAGATGTGCCCTTTTGGGACTCACAGGCTAATGGTAGAAGCAGACAAAACACCAATGAACAAACAAAGAGATTACATTTGTGCTGTATGCTATGAAGGGAACAGAAGGGATCATAGCTGTATGCTATGAAGGGATCATAGCTGTATGCTATGAAGGGAAGAAACCAAAAAGACTCTCCTCAGAGAAAGATGGTCAGGGAAGAACTCTAAGAGGTGAGACAAGAAATATAAGAAGTTGTGGGAAGGAATTTTCTCACAGAGAACATAGGGCCAATGGGTTCTGGGACAGGAAGTGTATGGGATGCCTAAGGAAATGTAATGGAGGACACTGGGAATTATGAGCATGATTGTACATGAATTGTACATGGCCCCTTTGAGGCCAGAGTAACTGGTGTAACTCTCTGGATCTGGTCTCTAGAACTGCCATGAGCCCAGCAGTCCCTGCACAGCCTAGTTCTTTCAGGTTGAAGGAGGCACCCAAAGGAGAATTCCACAAGGAGACTCAGCCTCAACCCCCTCTATTTCCTATTCTTAGCAGTCTATCCTGATCTAAGACTCATGCTTGGAGGCTCTGTTCAAGCCTACTTCTCTGATACTTGCCAACCTCAACTTGGGAACCTACTAAGGTTCTTATTTCCAAGCTCGTATTTCTCCAGGTGTTCTCCCCATTAATGACTTAAATCCATCAGTTTTCTTCATCATTTCCTGCTGCCCACAAGCAAGAGGCTGAACTCCAGGGGAGCACTGCTCCTCCTGAAGGAGTCTGCCTGAGGTTGTGTGTCTGAGGGGTCAGGGTATAGCCTTGGATCAGCTGGGAGCAGGAGGAAACGCTGCTTGCTTGGTAACTTCACAGAGACTCACCGAATCTATTTTCCGATTCTTTTTTATTACAGGATTTCCAACAAAGTCACAGCCCTACACTTAACATTGCACAATATAATTTCAAGGCTATGGTTTTGAGCTGTTAGGAAACTACTTACCACGTATCATCATGTCACATAATAAAAGTATAACTATACATATAACTTTTAAGTAATTCATTGCAGGACATTTTTGGTTGTTGAATCTAGCTAGTCACAAGGACTTTGCAATAATTATGCCTGTTGTTAACAAGATTTGGGGTAAGTGGGTAACAGATAAGCTAATGTGTCCAGCAAATTATTTCTCTCCCAGAGTTTCATCTTCTTTATTAATTAAAAAGGGACAAATACCACCACTGTTCTCATAGGACCATCGCAAGTACGAAGTTCAATCTCATAGTCAGGCTCACAGCCCAGCACCCAAGTCAGAGTAAGATCTCATAAACAGTAACTATTATCATTTCATCATAGTGAAACACTTATTCTCTTTTTTAAAAAAAAAATGGTAACTCGGGCTTTTTACCTCTAGGATAAATTCTTCCATCAATTCTATCCAAGCAAGGTTTTATTCTCTGTGTCAGGAAAATTATTTTTGTGAATTTTCCTTAGATTTTTCCTATTCTTTTGATAACTTACAGGTCACAGTTGGGTCCTTACTCCACATATGTTACAGTTCAGCCCCAAGGAGGGCAAATCAGGAGCCACATGAAATCCATCAATTTGCTGTAAAAAACAATCCATAAGAGCAGTCTCAGTTTAATTCTCATTCAGTGTAACCATTGTCTATGCTGTGTTCTTTCCACTTTCTGAGCAAGAGGTGCTTTGTTACTCAGTTACTCTCTAAATATAAAAAACCTAATCTTAAACATTATGATTTTTGATACCGGTAAAAGACAAATCTGCATTTTCTGACTTCAGAGATTATCACAGAACAGCCTGTTTAAGTGAATTGCTTCATCTGACCCTCCATCTATGAGTTATCTACCACTTTTATGCCCATTTTGCAGGTGAGGAGACAGTCTTAGAACTATGCAGTATATTATCCAAGGTTTCCCACCACCCACCTCCAGTGACCTACACAGGACACAAGCCTCTGTCTTGACAGTACTCTCTGTGGGAGAAACTTCCGCCTCCTCTCCAGGCTAACTGTGATGGATAAAAGCACAGACTCCTAAGCAACTCACATCACCTCATTGTGATTCAGTTGCCTTACTGACCAAACAGGAACAATAATACTACTTATATCAGATGGATATGAGATTAAATGAAATAATACTTATAATGCACTTAACTAGGGACAAGTGGTCTTACCCTTCAGGAACCTGCCTACCCATGCTGGAATGTTATACTTCACCTTATTGAGAAGAGATCCCCAGGTTACCTGGCCTGATAGCCCTGCTATTTCTGGCAGAGGTCATGATCTTTTACTAACTCCACCCTCTGTTTTGGCTTCCTCAGGTTTAATTTTTCATAACCACTACAACTTCCTTAATCAGTACCATTTGCTTCCCAGTCTAAGAAATATGCATATTCCCATAATTCTGTTGACTTCTGGGCTAAGTGATGTAACAGTTCTCCAGAATCACATGCTTCCCTATTCCCAGCCTTCCTCTTCATAGAAATAAAAATCTAACGGAAATCCGTCAGGTCAGCTTGTCCATTCTTAAAGGATGTTCATTGTAGGAGGAAAGATTGACTATCTACTCTAGCCAGATCTTATGAATTCATTGAGGCTCACACACTGTCATTCATTCTTTCCCTCCCCATTGTTTACATCTACCTACCTGTCTTCTCATTATCAGTTCTTAGGGGATGTAGGTTCCCTATGAGAAAGTGTTTAAGAGGTAGGCTCTAGACCAAGACTTCCCAGCATAAATTTTGATTCCACTACTTAGCTGAGTGACTTTGGACCACATATGTAACTTTCCTCATCTGGAAAGGGAGGCTATATTGTAGGGTTGTTTGAAAAGTAAAATGAATCTAGTATTTAAAGCAGTAACTGACACACAGCTGCTTGTTATTGATGTTGTTGCTATTGTTATTGATGCTGTTGCATTCAATGGGTGAACAATCTACCTGAGAGTGCATGGGCCATGAGTGGAAAGGTTGGGACTGGCTGAAAGCAGAGTCGGTGTTATAATGTCTTGCTTAGCATGTACCGTGTATTCACTACTCAACTGAGCATGGCTGGGTGCTGGGGAATACTCACACAAGACAAAAATGTCCAAGACAACAAAAGTTTTTCTTCTGACGCATAGAGCAGGAGGGTGGGGTGGGGAGTAAAACCAGAGGAGGGTGAAGGCCCAAGAGATAAAGATAGTTTATGGGTGATAAGGTGAATGAAGAACCTTGGGGTAGGCAATAATGTAATATATATATATGCAATCAATAAAAAAATTAAAAATAAATGAAAAGATAAACTGATATGCAAACAATTAGTAAATATTTCTAAATAAATGAAAAATAATACTGTAAACTGGTCCCTTATTTCACACATTATAAACATGTATTTTAAGATTTTCCACCTACTGTTTACTGTAAATATTTTCAAACATGCCCCAAAAAAAGATTTTTAAAAAGTATAGGTGAAGCTAAACCACCTCGTTAGAATTTTTTAAAAACTGAAATTAATAAAAATAGTTTTTCTTCCAAGAACTTGAACCAACCCTGGAACATGTGTAAAGCAGAAGTACAAGGATGCCCATGGCAACCTTATCTGTGATGACTCAAGACCAGACACATTCTCCACTTAAAAGACAAAATATGAAAAGGCTGTTAAATTTAGCACAAACTAAATGAGTGGATGATTTATATATCTACGCATGATCTTTTGGCCACAAATTTCAATGGAAAATGTCAAATTGACTTATTAAATATTTTATAGATCAGACATGGAAATATGGACGGGGGGGTCAAGAACTGGGCCCAGTTTGAGTCTCATCCCACATTCATCGCAGCGAATTCTAGTCTCCAGTTTTCATACCATTCCTCTTTTGATAGTTATCAAACATACACTGTCAAAGTGCCACTCACAGTGCGATCCACTAGAGTTAGAAATTCAATTCTTCCAAAAGGAAAGAGCTCTCTCTTTCTAGTTTCTCTAGGCAGATTGAGTAGCCTCAGGGGTGGTCTTAGGCTCCACCTGGGTAAAGGGGGGATTATCAAGCAGCCTGAGTAGCTCACACATGACAGCAAAGGGAATTGCAACACACCTCAATCTCTCACCCCAATTTGGATCAACCATGTGTAAAACTAATAGTCAGGCAACAGTTTAGCCTTTTTTTTAATTAAAAAAAATTGTTGTGCTACTTAAATTAACTGCGCACTGTGCACTTCCCTTTGCATGTGTAGACACAACCCTTTTAAAATCTGTATTAAAAAATAGAATTGGCAATGACTTTGCTGCCACTTGAGCTTGCCAGAAAGGTTGGAAAGCATGCTTCTTCCTGCCTCTCTTAGCTGCGTTCCCCATTAGAAGTTGGTGGAAACAGATTCTTTCTCTTCCTCAACTTTCCTTTGAGCATTAAGTAGACCAATGGGTGGAGTCCTGGAGAAGGGCCCCCGCCTTTCACAATCAAGGAGGTAGTGATGTAGAAATATCAGGTGCTGGCAACAAAATTTTAGAGCTTCTGATCAAGTTCCCATGCTGTTGCTTAATCCTTAATCATCCCTCTTGGCACCCTTCCCACTGCTACTGCTTGCATAAAATTGGAAGGGACTAATTGCCTCAATCTGTATTTTCCATAAAGCTATGCTTAATACAAAACCCACAGGGACTCCCTGTATGGTTATTTTGACCTAATAGGCTGCTCTACTTGCTCGAGAAGTCTCTCCTATCTTCCTCTTACATTCTAAAATGTTCTGTGTCCCAAGTGACAGCAACATGGGAGATATTTAAGCATTTCCTGCAGAAAAAAAACAAAATGTCAGTTGATTTCCACATCCATCTCTTTGAATGGGATTAATTATCAATGGGAGTTGCTGCCATGAATAGGGGTCTTCATGGAAATTTCCTTAACTATTTTGCTTTTCCTAAAGATTATTCCAAGGAAGAGGAACAATAATTATCCTTCAGAACTTCCAAACCAAAAAAAAAAAAAAAAAAAAAAAGAATGTGTCAGAGTGTTTTTAGCTAATTAAAATTGAAATTTGAGGACTCTTGTGATCTAAAACATGTCACTCAACTGTAGGCTTTCTAAAAAGAAAAAAAGTTCACTGCACTCTTCAGGAATGAAAGTACAAGTGCCACCCAAAATTATTGCATAAAACAAAAATGCACGAGGCTGATTCCATGCAAATGCAGAGATGGCCAACCCCTGGGTGCTGTGCCTTAGTTGCCAGAGAGGCCCTGGCCCCAAAATCTCTTTCTCTCTGATGCTTAAATTCTGCCTTTTGTGAAGATTTCCTCAATGCCCCAATAGCCACAGAAGGGAAAATAGAATCAACCCTAATACCTTGCAATTGTTTTGTTAAATCTTTCCCTACCTTGGGATTAAAAGTTTTATCTTCCCATCACTTTATTTTTGTACATCTTACTATATAGATACAAACACAATGTGAGTGATATTAAGAAAGTATTTTTAATGTCTTACTTCATGATAAGAGATGTGATAGCACATGATTCCTTCAAGAATGGAAGGGGGAAATGTTAGGCTAAACGAAAAGGACAGAAACAGAGGTCTTGATTGTCTAAGCCACATAGAACTGGACCATCTGAAATGCCCACCAGGACCAGGTCAGCTGAGGTGTGAGCACAATTTAAGGGGTCACATTAGCTTCTGCAGGAGGCATTTTCCAATCCCATCTCTGACAACCTGCACACACACAGCTCTCTAAGATTATCAGGTCTCTGAAATAGTATTGGAGTTTGAGTCTCATCCCACATTCATCGCAGTAAATTCTAAAAAAAATATTGGAGACTGTTTCCAAAGCATTCCAAAGAGATGATGTGACTTGCTCAGCTTCCAGGTATCCACCCCTGAACCAGACAGCTGGGACCAAGAATATAAGCATGGGGCTGAGTGGAGCAAGCTGGGAAAAATCTCAGAGGAAAGAAAGGTCAATGGAATTCTGGGATTTATGTGACCTTGGGGAAAGTAATTTAGTCTCTGTGTATCTCTGCTTGTTAACAATAAAGTGGATTATAACTCCTATTATAAGGATCACTTCTTTATAAGCCTTAACCTACCTACTAGTCAAGGATCCTGGAACCTGAGTTAATCTAAGATGAATCACTAGTGTTATAAAGCTACCGAAAGCCAAGTTTAATTTGGATCATAATAATATATATGAGAGAAATGACTACCTTCCACAGTTGCATAAGATATGATCCCCCAGAGTGTAACCTTCAGTTTGAGGTAGCACAACTGTTATCCTGAATTTGGTATCCATCATTCCCACACATATTGTCACTATGTATGGTTATTTTTGTAAAGTGCTCAGACTGTTTTAAAGTTTTGTGGAAATATCATAACTTATCCCTCTTTTTCTTGCCTTTTTTAAGAAATCATGATTTTTGAGAATTGTTAAGATCTATACATGTGATCTAGTCTATTTGATTTCATTGCTATGTGATAAGTATTATTTTTGTGGATATAGCACAATTTGTTTATTCTTTCATTGATGGACATACAGATTATTTACAGTTCTTTTCTACTACAACAAAACTACAATGAACTTCTTATAAATATCTCTTTTTAAGAGAGAATGGAGATATTACTATTCCAGACTTCAAACTATACTACAAAGCCATAGTAATTAAAAAACTTGGTACTGGTACAAAAACAATCAGGCCAATGGAACAAAACTGAATCCCCAGAAATAAAGCCACACATATATAATCAACTAATCTTTGACAAAGTAGTGAAAAACCTACATTGGAACAAGGACAGCCTCTTCACTAAATGGTATTGGCAAAACTGGACCAAGACATGCAAAAAAATGAACCAAGATACCTCCTTCACACCATGTACAAAAACTAACTCAAAATGGATAAAAGACTTGGATGTAAGAACTGAAACCATAAAATACATAGAAGAAAACCTGGGCAAAACCCTTCTGAGTTACAATTCAGAAATCCATTTTTGAACACATCTATAACTGGCAAAAAAATGAAGGAAAACATAAACAGCTGGGACTACATCAAACTAAAAAGCTTCCATACAACAAAAGAGACAACAGAAAAAACAAAAATAATCCCAACCAAGTGGGAAAAAATTTTTGCCCTTCATATAAGTGATAAGGGTCTGAAATAAAGATACACAAAGAACTCACACAACTTAACAAAAACAAAGCAAAAACCCTTAAAAATGGGAAGAAGATCTGAAAAGACAAATGGCCAACAGGCACATGAAAAACTCCTCAGTGTCACTAGCAATTAGGGAAATGCAAATCAAAGCCACAATGAGATATCACCTTAAGAATGGCCCACATCCAAAAAGTGCTGGCGTGGATGTGGAGAGAAAGGAACACTTTCACACTGCTGGTGGGAATGTAAAATGGGTTCCAGGCACTATGGAAAGCAGTGTGGAGAACCCTCAAACTAATGAAAATGGAACTACCATTTGACCTAACAATCGCTCTTCTGGGAATCTACCCAAAGGAGATCTAAATGTGGGTACAAAGGGACACCTGTGCTTGGATGTTTATTGCAGCACTATTTATAATTGCAAGGACGTGGAAACAACCCAAATGCCCCAAGACAGAAGACTGGATGAAAGAGATGTGGTATATATACACAATGGAATATTACGAATCAATTAAAAAATGACAAATCTTTTAAAAGATGACAAATTTGATGATTTTTTTTTTGGTAACATGGATGTACCTAGAAGAAACCATATTGGCAGAAACAGTCAGAAGGAAAAAGACAGAAATCAAGTGGTTTCACTAATATATGGACAACCAAACAGAAGTACACAACTGGGGGAGGGAATCAGCTGGAGTGGCCAGGGAGGGGAGATGGTGGGTGACCCCCCCAGGGATCACAACGATGTGAAATATAATATATATATATATATATATATATATACAAATAAAGTATTTGAATTTAAAAAATTAAAAATAAATAAATATATCTTTTTAGATACATGAAATACTTTCTCTAAGGCACAAATCGAAGGATGGATTTGCTGGATCTATAATTCTGCACTTTTTAATTTTATAAAATACTGACAAAGGGATAAACAAATCAGTTTATCAATTATCCATGCAGCACAGGGTATCATTGCTCTAATTGTTCCAAATTCTTACCAATTCTTACTATTGTTAGACATTTCCATTTTTGCCAGTATCACCAAAAATGAAATGTTATCTCATTGTCCCTCTAATATACATTTTCCTCATTATTAGTTTGAGATTGAGTCTTAAGTCAGATGTGTATTAGCCATTTTGTTTCTGTCTTCCATTCAATTCCTGTTAACTTCCATTTGTCCATTTACTCATGGATTTTTGTCTTTCTTTACCTTTCATGGCTTTCAATATTTAACTCCCCCAACCAGATCTATGAGCACTATAGTCAAGAATCATGATCTCCAAAATTCATTCAGTTAATAGTCACTGAATACCATATATGTGCTGGACATAGTGGAAGCACTGGAGATATAGGTCCTTTCCCTGGAGATGCAGTTAAATTTACAATTCTTCCAGTGTATCTGGCAAGTAAGAATATTTGCTAAATAAATAAACAATGGATACACGCAATCCTAAGGACTCTGAGAGTTGTCCCCTGCAGCCTTCTCAAGTCCTCAAACTTAACCCTATGTGACTCTAAAGGGAAAAGTATATATAAACAGCTATGTAGCAAAAACTGAGGTCAAACAATAAAACTTTTAAAATAATCAGATGTGTTTAAAAGTAGATATTGAGTATTCAGGGGATGAGCATTGCCATCCCTGGAGACATTCAAGTGTAATCTTACTGACTACCTGCTGTGCCTGTTGTATAGGGAGTAGTGCATTTGATAGTTAGGTCTTCCTCTATTCCCTGATATCTTATAAAATACAATGCAACTTTTTTTTAGTTAGCTGAAGATTTCACTTTTTTTAAAAAATCCCTCATGATTATGTATAAAATTAACATCAGCCCATTTGAAAATTTTCATATTAAAATGTCTCACAAAATGCCATATACCTGACTCTTCCTTATACCTGTGGTGAGTTTCAGAACTCATTCCCCTTATAACCTTTTCCCCCTTTACATTTTGCTACTTCAAATTCAACCTTTTATTTCATGCAGGCAACCTAATGTGTTGTACTGTAATGCTTGAAAAAATAATGAATAAATATTTTCTTCCTATCCCAGAACTAGCCTATCAAGTACAACATCGCTGTTTTGACCTTGTCTTTCCATCACCACATGTGCATGTTAAAATTTAGATGCTTAATGCTTGAAATTGGGCCCTCCATTAGTGAAGAAACACACATATCCTCCGGCAGTCACAGAATTAAAAGCAGGGAAAGACCTTAAAATTCTTTCAGTTTAGTCAAATCAGACACCTAGTACTACATAGCTCAAAAATATCAGAAAGCAGTCCTCGTCCACCTTCTGAATATCTCATTTGGGCTACAGTGATGGCAGCTTCATGGCTGCTTGCAGTAAGCACTTACTGAATGAATGCCTGCTAGGTGGCAATATGCTCAGGTTAGGCCTGGTGTGATGACATAGACTTTTTACTCTCCAGGAATATTGCAGTTATATTGGAGAGTGAGGTAACCAATAACTGGAGAACTAAGACAGTGTGATCCACATCAGTGAAAGCCCAGGTCACCCAAACAGTAGATATCAAAGTGTGTCTATATCAGAGAAGACCCAAGATGACTCTCAGAGTTGTAGCTTGCTTACTTGGGTGAATGGAAGGCCATTTGGTGAGAGAAGGAAAACAGGAAGAGCAAGATTGAAGGCAGGAGAAATGGAGAGCAGGAAGAAAGACCACACAGGTGTCTTGGGCATAGTGGGTCTAAGTACTGTTGAGATTCTGAGTTGGATATAAGAGTTTTTAGACCTCAGGGAAAATGTGTTAGGCGGAAAAACACCCAACATTTTTTTAGTCATTTGCATATAGCTGAGAAATGAGAGGAGAGAGCATAGAGTGATGCTTGGGAAAATGTCACCATTATGTATTTATAGAAAAGCATATATCTGCAGATGAGGCAGTGAAGGACGGATGGATGCTGCAGAGACAAAGGGAACAAGAGAGATCAGCAGTAGGTTGAATGATGCTGGAGGTCAAGAGAATGAGGACACAGAAGGGGCTCTTAGTTTCAGCCAGACATGACTGGCAGAGTTGGAAAAATCAAAGCTTGGACTAACTACAAAGGAATGGGGTGAGGATGGTGCTCTACCTTCAAGAGGAAGACAGACATCTGGATGGGAAGAACATTACCTGAAATCCACACGACCGAGTGGTGGTAAATGAACAACGTGTCAGATTAGAAATGTCCTATGTAGTCTCCACCTAGAAGGGAACAGTGGGGCGGAAGTCTCAGGGGGGCTTTGGGATGTCTGGGGAAGAACCTGGATTTTCCTCTCTAACAAAAAAGTTGGTGATTTCTGAGCCCAGAAGGGACTCTGGAAAGCCATGAAGAAAGTTTTGAAGCTATGGGAAATATGATCCTTCTTAGTCAACTGGCTGGGGACACACTTCAGAGATACTAATTCAAGCAGATTCTGCAGCAAAGGACAAAAACATCTTTTTAAGTAGGCAGATTTGTTGCACTGTCCTGTGAGCTCATGGATGGGAAACCCTCCACCATCTGAAGGAGGCACTATTTAGAGCTGTTATTATCATGGTAATGACCTCGCCTCTGCAAAAGGAAGAGCGGAAACCCAGAACTCCAGACAGAAGGTGGGAAATAGTAACCACTTTTCTCCTGTAATTTCGGAGTTGGTGAGTTACATAAGGATGGTCTGTGCTCAGTCCAAGGAGTGAAGCTGATCAGGCTCCCACAGTAAAGCTGCCTTCTGCTTCCATGACCTTGGTTAATCTTAGAGGAATGAAGTTTCTGTTTGCTCTGATAGGTTTATGGCCTTCTGGGCAGTTTGGGGTATGGGTACACATCTGTGTTTTAGACATGAAACCCTATGGTTCCGAACAGTCTCCCTCTTGCCTCCTTTCTCTAGCAGAGACACAGAGGAGGGAAGCAAGATAAATGGATCTGGACTCCTTTGAGGGACATCCAAAGAAGGTGATGGTGCTGGGAAAGTCAACAGAGTTGGTAGTAGAGGAGGTAAGATGAAAGAAACAGCAGTGAAATTGATTCCTCTCTGTGTGCCTGCCTTCCTCTCCCCTCCACCCAATCAACAGTAATGGTAACATTATTTCTTCCTTTGTTGATTTACTGAGATCTTACTAAATACATGTCACTGAGCTGGGCACTAAGGACTACTCCAGGGATTAGCATTGTCACCATTTCTGTATGCCTCACATTTACAGTCAGGCAGGAAAGGGAGAGTCAAGTAAGCAATCACTTACATTGATATTCATCTGCAAAGAAATATGAGTGCAGTGAAGGACAGCTGCTATAAACAAAAATCAGGAGACCCCATCTAACCCGCAGGGTGGCTTCCCTAAAGAAGTGTTGATGGATCTGGGACTGAAGATGATTCGAACTTTAAATAGTCAAACAAGCTTGGGAAGTGCGCCAGAGAGGCAGGGAAGAGGATCTAAGTCCCTTAAGAGACTAGCAGCGTAGGAATGAAGAAGAAATGTCAGGTTGCAAGGGTAGTCAGGTGACAGGATGGCCAGGGACATCCCCAGGGGCCAAACTACCCAGGAACCCCAGTTAGTGAGGATTTAAATAATTATTCTAAAAGCACTGGGCAGCCAAGGAGAATTTTTAAGCAGGGAGTGGATGATGAGGTCAGATTTATATTTGAATCAGTGGCAGCAACAACAATAATACAAATGGCACTGCAATGAGCATTTGTACATGTTTGCAGTTAGTAAAGAGCTTCCCTGTTCTCTTGTCCCTAGGGTTTGGTCCTGACCCTAGCCCTGTACTTTTTCTGGGGTCGATGGATCACTTGGCTACAGTAGAAGCAGGAGAGAGGCAGCCGGCAGATGTTCCCCTGGAACACTGGCCAAGAGAAAACTGCTCTCAGGCAGCTGGCACGCATCAAAAAACATGGGAGTCAGATAAGGGCATCTTGGAACTGTTTGGAGGTTAATCCAGCCTGCTTGAGAATGCTATGCATATGATGGAAATGCCCGCGATACACCATGCAGTGGAAAAAGCCAGGCACAAAGCAACAGAGACAAACTCCAATACCCTGGATGTCTCTGTGTGCTCATACATTTATAGATATGCCTGAATATATTTGCATGGAAAAGAAGCCTAAAAGTTAATACACTAAAGCCATTAACAGTTGTTAGCTCTGCATAGAAGGACTGTAAAAACATTCTTATTCTTCTTTATGCCTGGCTACATTTTCCAAATGGTTCTCCAGAAAACCTGTGGCAGTCACTGAGTGGGCAAGGAGACAGTTTCCTGGAGATCTTGGCTATGAAGGTTCTGCTCCTGATCTTCCTAACCCCAAACATCCTTGCTCAGCATCAGCTCTGCTCAAGGAGATCTAAATGAGAAAACTCAGCTCCTCCAAAGTGGTTTTCTCTCAGGGCAACCTTAAGGTTTTAGACTACAACATGGAGGGACTAAGGACAGTTTTATTCAATCATCCCTTCCAGCAACTCCAATGGTTCCCTTGGGACCAGGGGCACTGACTCAGATAAAAAGAGAGAAATGGATCACCACCCATAGGAGATTGAGCCCTTGAGCTCCCTTAAGTCAACCCTTACAGGTTTTATTACCCACCTGCCAAGAAAGATAATAAATTCATGAGGCTAACCTTTTCATAAGCTGATATTGCCATGGACAGCTGAATCTGGAGGTCAGAGTTTGCATTCAGGACTGACCAATGTAGGAGGCAATCACTCCTTAAAATATACTGGTCCACATCCATGCCATGGCACTTGGAATTGCCATGTAGGGCCCATTCTAAAACAATGTCAGTGATATAGAAAGGGTTCAGAAATGCTTCCTGATGTATTTGTTAGAAATATTCTAGTAGCAAATGAAACCATCTGAAACCAAAAAAAGGTAGTCACATACCTGAAAAATTCAGGGTATAATTGAATCCAATTGGCCTGGCCTGGGTCAAAACTTCACCACTTAACCAGTTACTTTCCTAGGAGTACACAATATGTTGATGAGCTGGATCTAAGTCAAGCACTAGCCCATGTAGAGGTTAGACCTGGGGGAGAGGTCTAAACTGAGACTAACTGCAGGATAAACATGTTTTCCCAAAAGGAAATTAAAGTGGTGTCACTATCACATAAGGGAATGGATGCCTACCAGATACAATTCCTTTACAAAACCAAAGGAATCTCAAAAGTTCTCCTAAAGCTTTTGCTTCTAGCTAAGCATGAAGTATATAGTACATTGAAGTTGAAATGTTAGACTCCAGAGGAAGAGACCAAGAGTCTCTACTCATTAGTCCTCCTGCCTCTGATTTATCCCCTGATCCATTTGCCACAATGATGCCATGATGCATTTGCCAAAAAGTAAATCTAACCGTATCTCAGCTTGGAAATCCTCACTGCCACCCACCCAACTGTTCTCCCCAGCCCAACTCCATTGCCTGCAGGATCAATTTCAAGGTCCCTAAATTAAATCTAGCATGCAAGGCCATCTGTCTGATTTTCATCCACATTCCCCTAGTGCTCACACTATCATTCCAGTAACAATGAGTCCCTTGTAGTTCACACTGCCATACACATACCATGCTGAGTTCACTCGTGGATTTCCTCAGACCTTCTCCTGCAGTGCCTCTTTGACTTTCTTGACCCACTTTTACCTTGCCACCTCCAACTCATCCTTTGCAACTTGGCCTAGACGTCATCTCAAAGAAACCCTTCTCTCTGCCCTTCCTACGAGGACCATATGCTCTTAGCATACCTCCCTTTTTGCACATAAATTATTCTACATACCTATTTGCAATTACATTCCCACAAAATAATCACAGTAGGAAGCTGGTCTTACTTAAAAGTTCAGCCTCAGCTGCTGGCACATTACCAGCCCACATGGGTACTTGCTAAGGGTTAGTGAACTGAACAGCTCAGAACTCAGTTCCTTCCCCCTTGTGAAAATGAAAATACTGAAGTGTCTGAGCTTTGAGATTCACATCATCTCTCAAAGGTCATGGACAGGATAAGGGTACTTTTACTTTGTTGCAAATCCTGGTGGGGAGGATATGTAGAGGGAAATTGGAGCCTTTGGCTTTTGGGGGGCGGGAGAGAGAGAGAGAGACTTTTAGGAAGGGGAGACATGAAAATGACAGGCCAGTAAAGAGCCCATGGTCAGGCTGGACAGAAGCCCCCTGGAAGAATGAGCTGCTACATGGAGATAGCCAGGGATTTGGAAAGTTGATTTGGGATCAGCATTTGTTGAAGTTTGAAGAGCCTTGGAGAAGTGGAGCAGCTCAGAACACTGAAGAAGCAAAGAGAAGATGCTGGACAACGACTGGGATTTGCAGAGTGCCTCCCTCTCAGGTTTGGAGAGACAAAGGGGCACCATTGTGGACATGAATCTTTGGGACCTTTGGAACTCAAAATGGTTACTTGGGTAAGATAACTGGCCACTTTTGGCTTTAGGGACTTTTTGTTTTCCCTGTTAATTTCCATTGTAAATCAAATCCTGATGTTAAATTGCGTTTTTGACTAGCAACTGCTAAGTGTCGATGGTACAAACCTAAGGAAACCTGGGTGGCAGAAGCTGCATTTTAAAAGTGCCGCTTTTTTTTTCTTTTGGCTTGTTGGTTGGAGGCCTCTGCACCATTTTGACCCAACTTCATTGTCATTAGAGAGCAAAACCAAGAGGAGACAAGACATAAAAAAGGGAAGTTTTGATTTGGGGCAAACAGATAATCAGAGTAAGTCATAACTAAGAGGACATATCCCTGCCCAAATTGGGCAACCCTTGGATTCTGAATACTGAAGAGGGACTAGGCTAGTGTGTATCCAAAAGGATAGTGATGAGAAATCTAACTGCTTGCTCTCTAGGTAGTAAGATCAAAGCGTGGAGCCCTCCTTGTGCCATGAGGGAGCAAGCTCTCAACTATTTGGCTGAATGAAGTACCAAAACCCTACTTTATCAGCTCCTCTACTCAGAGGATGGTCTAGTATTTGCCTGGTGATGGAAGAGTCAAGGAAATAGCTGTTTATGGCATACAAACAGCCATTAACTCTCCTGACTGGTTCTCAACATAACCAGCCACTCAGCTTGAAAAAATCCTGGCAGGGCTTCTGTGAACCCAGTGGGAAGGGCAGACACCTGAATAGAAACTCAAGTCCTGTAAATGCCAAAAGCTTAATGGTAATGAATTAGTCCTGACTGACTGTGAACCGCTTGGCTATTTGCAGGAAAGACTGATATATAAGTGTTATCACCAACTTCTTAAGATTCTTTTGCTGTTCTTTCAACATCTGGGAGAGATTGAATTCAAAGCAGATTGGATTTATGGTTAGTGGAAAACATACTCTGAAAGTAGGACAAGAAAGTCAGTATTTCATCATTGTTAGGCAGGATGCCTCTCCTTACAGCTTCTCAGTTTTTCAAAAATTGCATGTCAGTTACTTGAGGAGGGGAAATATTACATTTTTATGAAGATCACAACTTCTAGGATGAAGCCAAATTAAGTTTCAGGATTCATTTGCATCAAAATAAAATTAACTGTTTGTTTGATCTTGCTCTGATTTTCTAACTCTCAAGGGAGAGTTTATTTTCAGTGGCATTACCTCATCATTTTTGTTGCTGTTTTGTTTTTTTTAAAACTCCTATGAGTTTGTGCCCAAAGATGTGTTTGGTCTCATGACCAGAGTTTTGGTAATATAAATGTACTTTGCTTCATTTAATTTATTCATTTAATTTCTGCTTTGGTGATAGTCATCTGTCTTTTCCCTTCTTCTAACTCAGACTTCCTGACAATTTTATGTAGAAAATTAAAGTAATATTCTTTCTGAATCTGAATTGATTTTGCCCAGGTCTTATTACAGAAATAAGAGCAAAGAGAAATAATAGACTGGAAGACCTTGAATTTCACAGATTCCTTCTTTGCAGTCTGGCTTACATCCATAATATGAAGTCAGAGCTTTTTTCTTTCTCCTCTTCATCTCCCACATTTAAAGAGTAATCACTTGACTCGTGTCACTGGTTTGTATGACTTTGTTATTGCTGCCGAAAATAAAATGGTTCAAGGGCTGGTAATTAAATCATCTGCTTATATTTTTTTCCTTCAAAAATTACTCTAAATTAGAAATCTTCCCTTCCCCCTTTACCATCCCTCACTCCCTGTTCTGTGAGGTGATGTCAAACAGATCTTAGACTCTTGGGTTCTTGAAGTAAAAGGAACCCTCAAGGTCAAGATAGTGGGAGGAGCAGTCATTGGCCATTATTCAACCCCAGTCTTCACATTACAGTTTTATTTTATCCCAACTTTGGCCATTATTCTTTCTTTTTCTCTATATACCTCTCTGATTTGTTTTCCTCCACAATGCAGCACAAAATAACTACTGCCCAGGAAATGGAAGCAGCACAATACCTACCTCTACCCCGCCCTCCAAAAGACAAGGTTTCCTCTTAATTATATATTTGTCCTATAAGACAGATGATGTTTAGGTCTCTACTCTATGATAAATAGATGCAGGCTTAAAAGTGGCTCTGTACTCCACTGTTTCATCCTAATATCACATGACATCATGATATAGGGTCAACATGTCTGTTTTAGAGTAAGGATTTAGAAGAAGCTTGTCTAAGAACTGGCTTTTTTTAACTGGCAAAATCCCTAAAATTATGTGGACCTCAGTTCCCAAACATGCACAATTAGTCTCAAAGTCACTTCCAGTTCTCAGACTCTAATCTTTAATTCCTTCTGAATATCTTTTTTATATGTCAGTATTTTGTCTCTAGTCTTCTTATGTTATCCAACTTTAATTTTTTCTTCAAAGCAAACAAGTTATTATTAAAAGAATGTTTCACATGCATCAGATACTTTTCCTCTATAAAATCCAGAGGAAATTTGTAATAATGAGTATTGATTTTTGGAAACTGACCCTTTAAAGTCAGTCCCACCTTGTAGCCCCTGCTTCCCCAAGAACATGCTCTGTAGGATCCAACCTGAAAGTGGGATTTCCCAAGTCTCACCCAAGCTCAGGACCCTCCCCAGAACAGGAGGAGTTTGGCTACCAAAAGAAGAAGAATATTTCTGAATCCATTCCCTCAGCATCCACTGTGGAAGCTGAGTTTAAAACTAGACCTAAAGTTGCATGATAGAATCATTTTTATACCCTTGTGACTCTTGAACTCTTGAAATGAGCTACATGCATAAAAATTCACACTGGATTTCAGATACTTAGTTTGTGAAATACCTTAATATTCCATTTGAAATGATAATATTTGGCATGTATTTTGGTTGAATAAAATAGGTTATTAAAATTAGCTTCTCCCATCCCAACTTGGTTTTTTAATGTGGGTGCTAGAAAATTTTGAATTACATATGGAACTCATAGTCAGAAAAAGGAGAAACAGGGACTTCTGCCCCTACAGGCTGGTAGCCACTGCCCATATCGCTCCATTAGCATATCTGGACTCATCAAGTAAAAGATTCATGATTTAGAAAAATCTACCGTGGGAGTAGGGACTAGAATAGACCTATGTGGAGCAAGTTCAGGTGGGTACATTTCTTTACATGACACAGAAAAGAGAGGCCCAGTATCCCAAAAGGAAAAAAAAATGTTTCTCAAAGCCAAGTTACATAATGTCTGATGTTTTAAAATTTCTTTATAAAAAGTTCAACAAATTCACACTGATTTCAGCACCAGGAAAGCAGCCAGTTTGGCAGCCCATATTTTAGTTTTCTCTCTGATCTGAGGTAAAAAGTTCCTGGACTGTATAAGTTTTCCTTCCTGCTATAGGACTTCCAACCTGTTTGGAAAAGTTACAGTCAAGAATGTAAAACTGCAGCAGCAAGTTTGCATTATGTCATAGGAGAAAATTTGTATAAGTGGAAACAAAACAAAACTAAAACCACTGAATGCTAATGCAGAAAAATATATATATATCGATTTACTTTCACAAATGTCCTCTTCTCTGAGAGGTCTTTTAAGCAACATATTTCAAAACTCTTCAATCAGATATATTCTGTAGGGGCCTTTATGTCTGACCATGAGAAGTTACATCTTACACCTGACAGATTACTTCCTAGCTACTGTCCTACTAATCTCCTCTGACATACTCTATGCTACTGCCACCTTGAAAGTTCACAGTCTCTCAAGCACATCCTCCTGGTCCATCTGTTTAATTCCTGTTTCCTTCACCCCTGGCCCTACCATCACTTTCCTCCACCTGGAGAAAACCTACACATCTTTAAAAACTCAGTGATTCCTTGGTTTTCTTGCTGAGGCCTCATCTGAACACTCGGCTCCTGTTCAGACTTCTGGTCACACACGTAACACATGTGAATTGCACCTCATGCTTACATGTTTACTACGTGTTTACTCTCCTCTCCAATCTGCAGATGCTTCAAGCTGTGGACCAGATATCATTCATGCTTCCGTCAACAATGCCTACAGTTTCTAATCTATCATAAAGGGGGAAAATTTGCTCATGGAAAGAATAAGCCCTTTTGTTATTCTTATTCAATGAGCAGATGAATGAAAGAGCAAATGAATATAAGCAAGAAGTAAATGAATATTTTGTTTTATTGTTTTGCTGTAAAACTATTTTAATATTTTAAATGTATTTTAGTAAACAAACTAAAATATTATAGTCTCCAATATTAAACTAGACCATCTTCATTTTTGAACTTTGAAGCCTCTGCGTGGAACCTGTTTTACTTCAGAAGATTTACAGAAATGATCTATTTCTCCATGTGTAATTTATACTTACTTCTTTTTTTATTAGCAAGTATTCAGGAGGCATGATGAAGAGACAATCCACTGACACTGGATGATGGATAAGCTGTGTGGATGCATTATCAATCAATCCACAGGGCACACATTTTGACTTCTTGATCTAGGAATCAGTATAAGTGCAGATTCATCTGTCTATATTCTGTTAGGCAGGACTTTTGTGATCGATAAAATGTATTTTTTAAAAGCTTTGATAGGTGAGAGATCAATTCCTATAACCATGAGGAGGTAGAGTAAAATCTGGACTGAAATGAAGGCCAGTTTACCCTTAGAAAAACCTTAAACAAAAATATTCATTTTCTTCTTTATTTAATTTAGAGAAATGATGATCTGTAACAGTAAAGAAAATTGAATGGAATTACCCTTTTGTTTTCTATGCCTCTGATGATGAACCTTAAGTTTGATGGAGACAAGAATCTAGACTTGTTGACAGTAACTTCTACCATGAGGAAGTTCATCTAGTTCACCAACTAGATGAAACAATGACAGCTGAGTGTGCTATAGAAAAAGATATGTTTATTGATTTACTCTAAAATGACTTGGTGTTGAGAATGACTTGATTTCAGTAAGCATTTCCTCTCATTAAAGAAGTTAGGTATAACAATGTCAGGGAAATGTAACTTTCACCCTACACCATTCTTGACTATAATATTAAGACAAACACATTTTATGTCAAGAGAGAAAGCCAGACAAATGATGGAAATGAAACCAGGTGAGAAAAGGCACTGAAATTGGGCAAGGGGAGAGCCCAATAAAAAAAAAATGTGGTCACTGTCTCAGTTCACTCACCCATGGTCACAATTGCAAGATCTCTCAGGTTCAGGGAACAATAATAATGAGATTTATTTAACAGACAAGGAAAAACAGAATGTTACTGAGGCTACAAATAGTCCGTTATCTTACCCCAGTTTACAGTCCAGTCTAAATGAAAGGCCATGAAGCCAAGATGGCACCTTCCATTTCCAAACAAAAGGCCAAGATGGCATTCTCAACAGTTTTCACCTCTCCCCTCTCTGGGAAGTCCAAATTCTGCTTCCACAGCCTCACCTCTGTGTCTTTGGAATGTCACATATTCCATTTTCATCAAGTTTAAGTCTTTCATCTCTGAGAAGTCAACAGATTCCACTTCCAGCAGCTTCCTCTCTTCCATTTTTGGGTGGTCCAAATTCCAGTTTCCACACAAAAGAAGTTTCTAGCCACATTTTCCCTCTTCTCTAGGGTAGCTAACTCCTAAAGTAGCCAACCTCCAGGATGGTCACACTCCCAAAATGGCCACTCTTCTGGGTCTAAACCCCAGAATGGCCACCCATTAGGGACAAATCCCAGAAAATGACTCTTCTTCTTCTTCCTCTGCAGTGTCTTCTATTCTTCACCCCTGTTGGTTCTTTCTTGCCCTCAAGGCATGTCTCATCTGGTGTTATTTCTCCTCACCTGTGCCCCTCTCAAGAGGATGCCACCTATAACAGATTTTGGCTTCAGTTTTAGTCTTGCGGCCCCTGGTTACAGAAACTTTTTATTTTGGAAGCATTAATAACAAAACATTGAAAAACATGTTTCTGTTAAGTAACTGCATTAGTTGGATATTTTAAGAATTCATGAGATAAGAAATGAGATGCTGGTAGCCATAGAGAAATAGCAACCCTGGTACTTTTTGTATGACTGGTTCCTTCCCTCTTCCCACAGAATCAACACTGGTCAGAAAACAGTTGTACTAAATACCTGGGTTTCTGAGTTTTTTGAACCTTTCAGAAGCATGTGAAACCAAAATGTGGTGCTGAGGGAAAGGGTATGCTCAGGAAATGGAAGTTTACTGACTCAATGAAACTCAGTGAAGCCAGGGTTATGACTGATTAAAAGATAGTGGGCTTGCAAAGAACCATAGTTTTGTTAAAATTATTATATTCATACTGATATGTCTCAAAAGTTAATCTGGATGAGAAAAATAGCAGGAGGAACTTTTTATCTAAGCATGATTTCTCAAAACGAAAGATTTTTTTTTTTGATTCGCTAAAGTAGCATTGAAAGTTTATGAAAACCTTATTTCAAGATATACACCATGATGTTTTGGTATATGTATACACTGTGAAGTGATTATCAAATCAATTTAATTAATACATCCATCACCTCAAATAGTTACTGTTTATGTATGTGTGACTGGGGGTGGGGGTGCCAGTACATTTAAGATATACACTCTTAGAAAATTTAAAGTATACAATACTTCACTATTAACTATAATTACCATACTATATATTATGTTTCCAGGGTTTATTCACTTTTTATCTCTAAGTTTCTACCCTGTGAACAATGTCTCTTGTTTTACTCACTCCCTCAGCTCCTGAAAACCACCAGTCTACTTTTTTCTATGAGTTTGACTCTTCTAGATTCCACATACAAGTGAGATCATGACTATTATCTTTTTGTGTCTGACCTAGTTCTATTGGTGTAATGTCTTCTAGTTTTACCATGTTGTTTCAAATGACTTTATTGACCATAAGTAAGATTGTATTGTGTATGCATGTGTCCCATTATAAATGTGGTATCCCATTGTGTGTATAGTTGATATATAGTTATAATTATAGATATATATATAATCACAGAATTGTAAGTTACAGTATTAAAGGAACTTGGTGCCAGAGTTTAATAGAATAGTTATTCTATTTTATTCATTTGTGCCAATAAATATGTTTAAATCTATAAACTATAATTCTTCATGATATATTCTAAATTTATACTATTTATACTATTTAATAAATGCACTAACCAGAGTTTGTGAGTGAAGAAGTAGGAAAAGAAAGAGAAGAGAAAGGGAAAAGAAGGGAGAGGGAAAGAAAAAAAGAGGGGAATTCCTTCATAAATTAACTTGTAAAAGAGACAGTTGCTAGAAAACAGGTTTGCTGGAAAATGATATTTGCTTGGGAAGATGAGCAAGGCTTTATTACTAAGTAACCTTGGAAAAGCTGTAATGTCTGACACATTGAACGCTGGTAGGTCAGTCCTCAGTTTTCAGTGGTGTATTTTGCAGAACCACAGCACAAATATAGGCACTTCAAACACATCATGAGCACTGAGACTGAACAGACTGCCCAGTTATCAAACTCAAACCTGTCACTTCTTGCCTTGGTTTTGCCGAATTTAACCTTGTTAAGAGCATTTTAAGGTCACATTACTGAAAAGTTTCTGTGGAGCTCCTTGAAGGCAATATTTCTCTCCTCACTTTATTTTATGTTTTATTTACCCTGTACATCCACTCCAGAAAAAGAGACAGGTTCTAGTAAATTTTCTAAAAACAGTTCAGTTGTTGTAGATTGAATTGGAGAGACATTCCCGAATATCAGATTGCAGGCTGCCTGCTTTGGTTTTACTGACTTTCTTTTTAGGGGGAAGACATTAAAAACAGATTTCCAATCTCCATTCCGGGTATCCTGAAATCAGATTTCTGGAGTAGCAACTAGGGGAAGAACTGTGTATATTAATAAGCTTCCAGGAACTTCTTATGTGCAGTCATGTTTAGGAACAATGGCTACAGGACTAAGACCAAAAAACACCCCCATGACCTTCAAGGACCCTAGACCCTGTCTTTCACACATGATGCCATAAGTTTTAACCAAGAGAAAGTATTTTAAATAGGAAGGAAGGGGGCAGAGGTAAGGAGATTCCTGGCATCCTTACAAAGCATTCTTCTCATATCTTTGTTCATTCTTTATGTGGTATTTATCCCTATATGTACAAATGGTATAGCCAGCATTTACTAAGCACCTACTAGATATGCTCAATGAATAACATTAGTCAACAGAGCAGGTATTTGCTAACTTATTCACATTAGCTGTAAGTAAAGTGGGTGTAAGTGAAGCTGTAAGTGAAGCTGTAAGTAAGTGAAGTGCAGGAAGAAACAGTAACTCTGATGGGGATGAGGAAATGGCACTTTAGGGTGACTCACAAGCTCGACCACAGAAACTGCTTCACTAAACAGGAGACTGAGAGAGAGGTATTCAAAGTATATAAAACTATTGATATTCTTAGTATCCTCAATCTATGATGAAAATCCCCTAGAAACTTACAGTTCTCCAACATAATATAGGAATGGTCAGCCATTTTGACTGAGAGGACTTGAAAGCAAAGACCTCTCAGTTGCAATAAACATGGGGTTTTTGTTTGCTTGTTTGTTTGTTTTACATCCTTATCTACCCCCCCCCCCAGGGGAGGGATTCTACCACCTTATCACTGGTGAACCTCCCTCCCTTTCTTAAGCTCTTGCTTCAACTTTTTTGAGAGTTATTTTCAAATTTTTCTTGTCTGTTCGTTTCCCCTTTATCCCTCATATAAATGAGACCATGAGACCATTTAGTATTTCTCTTTTCTTTTCTGCCTTATTTCTGCTAGCATGCTTCCTTCTAGCTCCATCCATGTTGTCACAAATAACATAAGTTAGTCTTTTTTGAATGATTAATAATATTCCACCTTGTACATATACCACTGATTTCTGTACCTTTTGTCTATTTGGGGGCATTTGGGTTGCTTCCATATCCTGACTATTGTAAAAGTGCTGCAATAAACATCTGAGTACAGGGTGTCTTTTTGAATTAGTTTTTGTAACCTTTGGATAGAGTCCTAGCAGTGGGATTGCTGGATTAAATTTGGTGATCCTAAAATGACTAATACTAGATATAAGATGAGCCTGTCTAAGGAGGAGAGAACTCCCAGTGGTCAAAGCTGAAACTCTGAAAAACAAAGTTAAGTAGTATTGGGTTATAATCCAAAGTATAAATATTCATACACTATATTAATAAATAAAGACAAAATGAACAAGTAAATGGAGGGGTGAGGGAATCATATCCACACAGAAGAATTCTAAGTGACTTAGGTCATTCTAAATGACTTAGACACTCTCAAGAAGGATAACTCCCACTCATGTGTGGGCTATGATAGTACGTTACAAAGGCAAAGCGGGAAAAAGTAACTTTACAGTATTGCACTTTGACAAACCACCTGAACTGGGGGACTGAAGTTAGCAATCAGAACACTGAGCCATCTTAATCATGTGTGATGTGCTGAGAAAGGGGATTCTCTGTAGTCTCAGTAAAATCATGAGGAAAACACTAGAAAAGTTTCAGTTTAGAGACATTCTACAAATTACCTGACCAGTACTCCTCAGAACAGTAAAAGTCATATTTTTTTTAAAAAGGAAAAATCTGAAAAACTGTCACAACCAAGAGAAACCTAAGACACTGACAACTGAATACAAAGTGGTTTCCTGAATGGGATCCTGGTACAAAACATGGCAGTTGGCAAAAGCTAAGGCAATATCAGTGAAGTATGGGCTTCAGCTGATATTAATGATTTCAAACTGTTATTTGATGTGTTTAACCCACACTAAACCAAGTGATAAATAACATGGAAAACTGGGTTTGGGATTTTAGTGATTCTTTGTACTGCCTTTAAACTCTTCTATAAGTCTAAACCTACTCTAAAATTGAAAGTTTTTTTTTTAAATAGGGGTGATCAACACCTGCTTGTCTGTCTTGTATAGTTGTTTTGAATATTAAGAGACCTAAAATATGTGAGTGTGCTTTCCAAACTCTGATGCAAACCACAAATACACAAGGGCTTATTTTAAAATTCTTTTTCATTTAAATTATGAAATTATGTTTTAGTATTTAAAATTATTCTTGATATGAGGTTGGAAAGAGATTGATTATGCAGGCTGTGACTAGACTATGGAGAGCCCCAGAAGCTATATTAAGGAGTTAGAATTTGATTCTGAAGATAAGGAATCACTGAAGGATTCTTAAGCAAAAGATGAGTGTGATCAGTTCAGAATTTGCAGGCTTGGAGACAGAAGAAGTGGATTCATGAAAACCATAGGTGTCAGGGCAGAGTTGATACAAGGAGGAATCAGTGGCAAGGCTTGCTCCACTCTGCTAGGAATGTGTTTCCCCTCAGTCCCCCAAACCAGTAACCCTCCAGACCAGACTTTACAAGGACTTGATGACATTTTATTATTTTCAATAATAGTGATTTGTTATTGACTAAGTACATGTGAAATTGTATACCTTGGTAAAACTCTCCCAAGTGGAGAATTCTTCTGTCATCAGTTCCTTTGTCTGACTTGGGTCTAAGAATATTTTATCATTATCGTGACATACCAGCACATACATGTTAGCAGTTGACTACTTAGCCTCATTTCCCTTCTCTGCAAGCTTGTCATCATCCTAGTGCCTAGCAAGATATCCATGTAAGTGCATGAAGCACATTGCCTGGCATATGCCATAACAAGCCATGGCAAATAGCAGCTGTGGTTCATAGTGCTAGTATGAGAAATAATGGACCTCTTTGATATTTCTCGGGGGGTGGGGGGAGGATCCTTAAAAATCATGAAATGAAGAAATTCCTGCTACTACTCATCCTGAATCACTCTATGTATTTGCCCTGGCGAGAAGCAACTAGATTATTGCTAATAAGTGTGAACAATTGGGAGCATCTGTGCTCTCAGTAACTTTCCTCTGGAGGCTCATATTTAAAACCACTGTTTTTGTTTTTTGTCTACTTAATCTTAACCCATAGTAAGTACTCCACAAACATTAGTTATTCTTAATAGTATGATTATGCCATGCTTCTCCCAACTGACAACTCCACAGACTTGTTCTTTTCAGTTTCATGTGCACTGGAGGGCAATGCCCATCTATTTGAAATGCCCCCTTCCTCAAGCTCCTCCAAAATAAACTTGAATGTGCTCCATAGAGCCCACTTGCAATGTCAGATTATTCCAAACATACCCTCCAGATTTCATAAAAGTCTATCCGGCTGTTTCCTGTGATGTGATGACAGGCAAACTGACAGACTTAATTTTATGAGCTAAAGTTGAGAAGGTTTTCTGTGCCTTACTGTTATCTGTTACTAAGCTGTCGGCAGCTTGAGAGTAGGACCCTGTGCTACTCAGGGCATGACCTCCATCCAGTCCTCACTACAAGTTGCTGATAAATCACTGCCAGGAGAAACCTCTAGAACACTGTCTCTCTTTCTAGGAGCCCCTGGGCACACCCAGCACCACTGCAGTGAACCCCCTGACCTAGGGTTAACTCTCAGTGTGAAAGCTGGCTACCTTAACCACTTCTAACAGTCCCATTTATTTTTAAAAGAAATGAGGCTATTTTCTTCCCCACTGCACCATTCCAGGAATCTATCTGTAGGCTTTTTTTTTTTTAAGGCAAGAACTATCTAATAATGAGTAATTTCACTGGTCTATATTTAGCAGCCAGGAAGATTTTTTTAGGTCATTGCAGGGAAGTTCTCAGAAACTGCAAGCTGGGAAGAACTGACAGAAGGTAAATGTCATAGCTTTGGGGTTTTAGTTGTTGTTGTTTTGTTGTTGTTTGTTTGTTTTGTCCTCCAGAGCAGAAGGATTCACCACTAGGAACCAGGTCCCAGAGACAGAGATTCAGTTTCCTCATTAACAAAATGGGGTTTACAGTCCTTACCCTATAGAACACTGAGGAGGAATAAACTAGGTAGGAAATATAAAAGTGCCTAGTTGGGTTCTCAGACACAATTGGTTCAGCTTTACCTGTCTATCTTCAGTCACTACCCCTATTCCCTCTCTCTTTCTGGACAGTGTTATGTCTGGGTCCCTACTGTAAGGCTTCTCCCTCTAATCTCTCAGTTCGCCATTTCCTTTCCTACAGCCAGCTCCAAGTTATGTCTCCACCTTGAAATCTCTCTGGGTTTCTTCAGCCTTGGGCTGACTTTCTTAGCCCCTGCTAAGACACTATAGCCCCAAATTCTGGAGTTTGCTGCAGCGACTTACCTGTACAGGGACTCAAGTTTTCCCAATCATGCCTGGTACCCTTCAGTAGAAAATGAACATGTGGCTTAAATAAGCATATGGATGTAGTCAGTAAATGAGTGTCTGGAACATGATAAATACTGTTGTATCGATAGCTATTGAAAAATTTAAGCATTAAAAAGTTTAACATACAGAGTAACAAATACCTGTGCTCCTGCCACTCAACTTTACCAAGTTACAATATTGTCATGTCTTTTCATATCTTTTCTAAGAAGCAAAACTGCAAAGATGTTATAGATTTGAAAACCTCTGTGAATTCTTTCTCCATTCTAGCAGTTGAAGCTCCAAATTTTATACTCATTAAACTTTGAAATTTTTATTTTGTGTTCTAAATTGTATTTAAGCGTATAGATTTGTGTATAGTTGCATCTAAGACTGTACATAATGCTGTACAGTCTTTTTAAAGTTATATTGTTAAAATATGTAACGTAATCATTTTCATTACTGTGGTGTATTTTATTTATTTTTTCTAATATGTTGTATTTTATTATGTAAATATTCCTTCAATGATTCATTCCACTTTTGAGAAGCATTCCACTTTTGAGAAGCATTCCATGTTTGAGAAACTGCTTGAAACATTTTAACAAAAACTCAACTGCAGATTTGTTGTCTTTCTAATGAAATTTCCATTTACTTTCTTTAAATTCCTTTGAGAAACTTGTCTGTCATTCCATGAGATCTGCTGGGGGATATCAGTGACACCCTGACTGGCAAGAAAGCTTATGACTCAGTCTTAGTCACCATCCCACAGTCCTTAAATATGCAGTGATTGGGTCAGAGGAGATCATGTGACTCAAGATAAGTCAATAATAACCCTGTGATTCTTCTGCATTGAAAAAAATACAAGCCTGGGGTTTCCAAAAAATATCTTTCCTGCCGTATGTGGAGAGTTTGCCCCCAACACAGAGAATGAAGTTAATACACAAAGGGAAACAGACGAGTGGGAAAGATATGGAAAGATTCCTTGTAACATGTCTTAACCCCTAGATGCAGCATTCCTAAACTGTTTGCTTTTGAAAACTGATGATTTTTGCCCTTTTCCTTTGTTTTTAGCTTAATCAGTTTGACTTGAGTTTCTCCAATCTTCAACAGAGTCCTAAATCTAAACTTAATCTTCCTACTTTATTATCACTGTACTGCTAGATATTCAGGGCCATTTATTTATTTGTTTGTTTCTTTGATTGTTTGTTTGTTTGTTTGTTTATTTGAGACAAATGGTCTCAGTGATGCCATAAAAATACAACTAACCTTGGACTCAGAAAACCCAGCAAGACTAGCTAAGTTACAATGTAACATTTCCCTTCTCTTAGCGCTTTTAGCCTGACCCAGCCCTCCATGCATTTATTGTATATTTGTATAGTTCCTACGCTGTGTCCAGTGGAAGCTATATGACAGAAATAGCACATAAGACATGGAGAAGTAGTACAGTATTAATTCCATTAGTAAACAAAACGTATTTAACCTCTAGAGGAAAGTCAAAGAAGGAATTAAATACAATATTCAAAAGATAGCTGATTAAACCTAAAAGGAAATAAGAAAGAACAAATAAAGGAATAAAGAGAAATAGACAAAGAGAAAGTAACAAATAGTAAACTTAAACCCGAACACATCTGCAAATGTATTAAAAATGAATAGACTATACAAAGATTTCTATACTGGATGCAAAAACCAGACCTAACTAAAATATGAACTTGAAGGGGAAAAAAAATCTAGGATATTGTCATTGTAAGCTGGAATAAACTTGGATGCTCTGTACAGATGAATGAGTAACCAGTAGTGCATGAAAACATGTTTGATATCTTTGAGATATTATTTCATACACACTAGAATAATCAAAATAAAAAAAACAATACTCAATTTTGGTGAGTATATAGAGCAAGTGGAAATTGTCATACATTACTAGTGAAAATGTAAAATGGGATAGCCACTTTATAACTGTTAGATGATTTCTTTTAAGTTTAAGAACATACTCCACAATCCAACAGTTCTACTGCTATGTATTTATTCAAAGGAATAAAAATACATGACCACACAAAACCCTGTACTAGAACAATCACAGTAGTTTTATTCTTAATATCCCAATCCTGGCAACAATTCTAAAGTCCATCAGAATGGTTAAACAAATTGTGATATGTTTGTATCATTGAAAACCCCAATAATAAAAATGCACCAATATGCTCGACAATATAGGAAAAACTAATGTATTGTGGTAGAAATTAGAGCTGTGACTAGTGAGTATACATTTTTTGACTGTCAAAACTCCCCAAACTGAACAAATATTTGTGATTCTTGTATCTCATATGTAAATTTTATCTCAGTGGAAACAGTCTTTTTTAAAAGGGGTAGGAGACACTGCTGACAGAAAGTGTGCATATGAATCCAGGCTTTACCAGTGTCTTAATGAAATGACACTGAAATAAATAGCTTGTATAAGCTATTTAACTCACCTTGCTGATCCATCCAGGGAGATGATAGAGTAGCATCTAGCTCACTGGAATTGACGGGAAGATTCAAGAGTGTGGCCCCTGGAAAGGGCTTAGTTCCTCACCTGGCCTGATCTCCTGTCTCCCTAATTCACTCAGCTTTGAAGCCTCGTCCCATGGATCTCTTCTATGAACTCAATATACTAAATTCTAGCCCCCACAGTGCCTTCATCCCTAATCCTTCTCGTGCTCAACACTTTATTTCATCGCCTCACATTTTGATAGTCATTATCTTCCTAGTACTCTTCTCATTTCCCTGTTGAATATGATCTCCACAGTAGATTGCAGCCTCCTTGACACCGGTGCTATCTTTGTTCTCTCCACAGCCCTGGAGAATGTGAGAATGTAACCACTCAGTGTTTCCTAGGTGCTTCTCTGTATTATCACTGAATTTGTAACTAAGTAATACAAAAGTTTAAGAAGAAATATTCAGTGCTGAATCTTACATTGTTCAAAAATAAAAAATAATAAAAGGTATCCATTGACGAAATCTTCTCCCAACCTCTCTCTTTTACCCAGTCACATATTGGCATTACTACCACCACAATAAAGGGAACATCCTGTTATTCCCCATATTTCTCTATGAAATTATGATGTATATTCTTATTTCTCCCTCTTTGTGACATAAAAGATAGCTACCATAGTACCTGTGCATTTCCTGTTATTTTTCAATTCATGGTATATGCCTTGAACCTTTTTGACAATCAATACTTAAAATCATCAGTGTCCCTTTGATTGGTGTGCTATAGATTTTTTCCAGTCTTCTACTGTCACAGACAATGCTTTAATGAAAACCTTTTTTACACTGACCCTTCACACATGTACCAGTACATTTGTAGCATCAATCTTCAAAGTGGTGTTTCTGTGATAAAGGATATGTGTTGCTTTATAGATATTGTCCACTTATCCTTCCTGGTGGAGTTTATCAATATACATACCCACAAGCAACAGATGACTGTACCTGTTTCCGAGCAGCCTCCCCAAAAAATGAGAGGGCTCGCAGTTCAGTTGTTATCAATATCAATATTAAATTTGATAGAATGTCAAATTTCTATCTCAATGCAGTTTCTTTTATAAACAGTAAGCCTGAGAATCTTACATGTTTGGATGTCATTTGTTTTACCTTCTGTGTGAAAAGTCTGTCCATTTTTCTATTGAATCATTCATCCCATTCCTCTCTAGCTCATCATTTCCTATATACCAGTGAGATAAACATTTTGTGATTGCAGTTGCAGTTTCCCAATGTATTATTTGTATTTTATCTCTGTTTATGAGGTTTCTGTCTGCAATTTTTTTAATTCTTTGCACACTTTAGTTAATTAAAATGTTATGGTTTCTAGATTTAGTCATAAAAAGTCCTTCATTTGATTGCATTCTTCCTTTTCAATTTCAAAAAAATTTGCCTGTTACATTATATGCCAGATAATAGTTCAAAAAGATCAAAGATTTCCATGTAAGCATTGAAATTTGGGAGTATTAAAAGAAAAGACACATGCTGCTTGATTTGAATTGTCTTTTTAATTCACACACTTTGCATGTACTCCATATAGGGCAAAGAGAAGGAACTTTGATCATCTCTCCGTTGGTCAGTATACTTTCCTCAACTGACTGAGACATTTAGCATCCTCAGCCAAAGCAGCTCTGCTTAGGAACTCATGTTTCCAAGTCTGGATGTGGTCCAGACCCTTTTTCTGTTTAAGCTGGGGCTTTTGTTTCTGTTGTTGTTGTTCTGAATTGTTTGGGTATATTTTCTCATAAGTGGGAAAATAAGCTGTTGTCAGCCACACTTAGGCCTTTACTACTGACTTTTCTTGTGTATCACTATGAGACAAGATAGGGAAAAGAAATGATTCATTCACTCATCCAATAAATATTTGTATTAAGTATGTACTATATGTAAAGTCATTTGTTCTGAGTGCTGAGGCAGATAGAGTAATAAAAATAACCAAAATCACTCTATTCTTTAAGTTTATACTCTAGCAGGAAAAGTAGACTTAAATGTGGTAGCAGGTATATGCAGGTAATTGAGAGGTTATAACAGGGAATCCTGAGCAAGTCTGACAGATCGGGGGTGAATTTCCCTGAGGGAAGTCTCTTTTGCACAGACATTTTAGGATGAGTAAGAACTAACCGGGCAAAGAACAGAAAGAGATTTCCAGACAGAGGGGATAAACGAGAAAGAGTGATGGCCTGAGGCCAGAGGGAGTAAGTGTGGAACAGTAAAAGAAATAAAAGAAGTGTGAGATGACTAAGTTGGAGGAGGACACTGCCATAAACATTAAGTGGGGGTTGTTGTCAGTGGAATTCCCTGACTCTTGGGAGAAATTAAAAGCAGGTGGGGCTAGAAGCTGTAATGTAGTACTAGGGGAGTCTCAGTCAATCCTGCCGTGTTGGGAAAAGGGAGCCAGGTCTTAGCAACTTGAGATGCATAGTTGTTGGATCTAGAATGCTCTCTGACATCCATGGCTGATAAGTGAGGGCTCTCTAGCAGCAGCACTCCCAGCAGCTGGGTGAATACGCCCTTCTGTCCTGCAAGGGAATCTGAACTACAAAGTCAGCAGATTCTGGAAGTCAGATCATTCTGGACTTTCTAGGTCAGATAAAAAATCTGAATTTTGTTTCAAATGCAGGAGGAAGTCAAAAGAAAGATTCAAACAAACTTATCTGATTGATCTTCTCAAAAGACTCTCCTGGCTGCTTTATGTCCATATTATAAGTGAACAAGTATGGAAGAAGAGAAAGCACTTAGAGGTGATTGCAATAGCAGCATAGATGAGAGTGAGAGCAGAGGAGAGATGTGGGAGGTGGGAAGCAATTTTACTGGATTTGAACATGGTGACACCTCTTGCTGATCAGGTGAATGACCCACATTCACCTGATGAGCAAGAGGAATCAAGGACTTGCCTAGGTTTGGGACTGAGCAGCACATAAATGGTGGTACCATTTAATAAGATGAGGAAGGCTGGGGGAAAGTACTATTCTCGGCCATTTCATCACATGTCCCAGGAAGTTAATGTTATAATATGGTGGCCAACAATTTACCATCTTTACTCAACTCCTAAATATACAAAAATACATGCTATACTGTCAAACACTGTCAAAATCCTCCTCATTCCTCAGCATTCAGGTCCAATGCTGCTACTTCTATTAATTCTTTCTGATAACTAAAGATTGGTATATAATGTATATTTCTACACCTACATAGTGCATACTAGATAGAGAATATTGTGATGTCAATATTTTTTTATAATTGGGGAATCTGGAAAAACTAGACAGTTGTATTGCTATATCCCCGTATACTAACAGATCTGTGACTAGACATCAAGTCTCCTGAATCCCTGTTCTTTGGCTGAAAACATTAAATTAAAGGAGAATAATCAGAAAGCTTGGGCAGAATGAATGTCAGGTCAGATAGGAATTTACTAGAAAAGTCCAGGTAAGAGGTGATGGAAGCTTAGTCTAGGGTGGGAGTGTACAGAAGATGTGGACATATATAGAGGTTACTAGCAGATGGAATCATGAGAACCTGGTGGTGGTTTTAGATAAAGGGAGTGAGGGAAAAGGATGTGTCATGGTGTCTTTGTATAGTCTAATTCACTGGTCTTGGAAGCATTGAGGTGAAATAATCCTAGATGCACTATAGGTGAAAATATCATGCATTTGATTGTTATTGCAGCTCATGGGGACTTCTCAGGGGGACTGTGTTGTCTAAATGCATACCTCTGGAGTTTTAACTTGGCACTGAGTCCTCTGGATCGGCTCCCAAGATGTTTAGTATTAGGACCCCTGAAAAGGCACTGCAATGCTGGCACTCCTATCTTTCTTGGAGAGCTATCACTGACACTTAGAACACCAGAAAACAATAAACCAAATGCTGCATCCAGTCCCTATCTCCTCTATTCTAATTTTCAAATTGCCTCCCATTGGCAGAACAAACTTGGAACTCAACTATCTGTAAAATGTGGCATCAGACAGCAGAACATTTAGCAGAGGGATTGGGGCTGAAAGGGCAGTAATTAGCACAACAGGTGCCAGGAATGACTCCCAAGTTAAGCATCAGAAAACTAGGTTTTATTTCCAGCTCAACATCAACCACCAGTGTGACCTTGAACATGTCACTTCCCATCTCTAATTTCCTTTCTTCTCTAACTGTGCGAAATCTCCTGGATGTTGCACATACTTAGGTTTCTATCCTTTAAAACCCTTCCCTGACACCCATTAGTGAAATGTGGTGCCCCTTGTGTTGCTTATTTAAATCCCTCTTCTGCCAGGTTTTTTCTCTTTCGTTGCTTTACTTTTTAGTTCAGAAATCGCTAACCTACAATTAGAAACACAGATAAATGTTTAGTTTGATAGTACTGACAATTGTTTACACACATGGAACCACCAACTCAAATATTTCTTTCTCCAAAGTTTTCTTTCCCCTACTCCTCCCTAAGAAAAATCTCACAATCCCAAACATGTACTCTCAGATGTCCAGGATTATAGATTAGTTTGTCTACCGTTGGACTTAGTGAATGCAGGGTAAATGAGTTATCAAATGCAGGGTAATTAGTTGTCAGGGTTTTTTACACCCTTCTACCGCAAGCCCCTATGACCAGCACCAATGGTGCTATGTCTTCTCCATGAACTTACATACCTGACTCAGTGGATGCTCAGTGTAAGTGGGTTCACCTGGACCTCAGAGGTGTGGCTAAAAGTGCTGCATTACCCTGGGGGAGGGGAAGAAGTGCAGGGAGGCTGAGGAGAGCACAAAGATAGTGCAGAGGAGAATTAAAAGGAGAGAGAAATTCAAGTGTCTGTTTTCTTTGCAGCCTTTTCCCCCCTGATCATTATTAAAAATGCTGTGAAGATAACTCCAAGGGCTCTGATCTTTCTTAACTGCTAGAGCCTATGATGAACCTACCCAAATTGGAATGGTTGCAAAACACCATATAGTATCTTATTTGATTTTTTTTTGGTAAAAATATGTGAGTAAAATTAGTTATTTAACTCTTTAATCAGTATGCAATTCAATGGAATTAACTTCATTACAATTTATGCAACCCTCACCACTGTCTATTGTTTCTATAATGTACCCCTAATGAGGATTCAGACCTCAGAGGTCAGATTCATATCTTATTCCAGTGACCGGCATTTAATAAATATCAGTATGTGTTGGATGGATGAATGAATTCAGGAAGGAATGAAAATATAAATTCTCACTGAATCTGTCTAAACCTAGAAGCTATAATAAAGTCACCCAACTACTCTCTAATTCTCCCCCTAGTTCTTAGACATTCATTAAGTTCTATACTAGTGTAAACAGGCAATGAGGGCATGAAGACTATACCCAACCAAGGCAATCAGGTCTTAAGGATGCCAGGACTGTCAATTCCTGCCTATAAATCCATTGTCAGGCTAGAGGTCCAGATGAGCAGGGGTCCAGGATGAAGTAAAACCATCAATCCATAAGGTGGAAGTTATGGGTGCAGAAATGAGGTTATTTCTTACACTACCTTGGAAATTCAGGAGGACTTCCTGGAGGAGAAAGAAACAGATGCAATATGTTGGGTGGTGAGCAGAGATGGGGAGAGCCTAAGGGCTCTGTAAGGAATTCCCTAGGGCCAGAGGCAGGGTCCTTCTTCCTTGTGGATTCCCACTTTTCTACCCAAATGTCTGAGACATGCTTAGCCAAGAAGTCATAGAGCGAATTTTTGAAACATGATAGGCTTAACTTATCCCCTTCCCACTCTACTTCCTCTTCATTAACTGTCTTCCTCATTTTTTGGTGCTTCCCTATTTCTCAGTGTTCCCCTTGTGTTAGTCTCTCCTCCTTATGCGTGCTCTCTTTAAATAAGTAGCTTTTATTATTTGTGACTTCCCAATTCTAGACCTTCTTTATTCCAGACCTTGAATTTTTCCAGGAGAATCCATGTAAATATCCAAAACAATTTTATATATTTATTGATCTCTTATTTCAAAAGGAGCCACTAAATAAATCTGTGTCATAATAATGACAATTCATGCTCATATACACATATTCATACTCTCTCATACCTGCCCCCGTTTCCTACTTCCTCATCATTCTCTTACAGACCAGCTCAGCAGTAATAGTAGGTGGAAGGCCATATAGGTGTCACACCTCTCCTCTCTCTCTCTCTCTCTCTCTCTCTCTCTTTTCCATAGTAATTTCCAAAGATCAGGACATGAGTATCTCAAGCTTTCCTTTCCTCCTTTCATTCTAATTAGGGTAAATCGTACAGAAGTTACACAGTCCAAACTCTATCTTTGTCCATAAGAAAGAAGGATTGCATGTGAAAATGGCCAGGAAGTCTCCCAGAACATGCAAAGCAAGCTTGTCTGAGGACCCTGGCTTCTGCCCAAGAAGAAATTTGACCCTAGTTGCAGAAACAGGAATAACTCGAAAATCGTACATACCGAGGGTGAAAATGTGAACTGATCTAGTCACCTTCCCTCCCTCACAAATATTAAGGCAAAACTGTCAAGAATAAGCCTATAAGCAGAAATAGCAGCAACTGGAAAGGCACAAAGACCTATGTGCAAGGTAAATTTACATGTGAGACGAAAGCATGGTCAGTGAAAGCTATGAAGTAGCTCCTGTGTCTGCAACATACTTTCCATGCATTCTCATTAACCATATTGACCTCAGTTTTAATTTCACTTCCATGGATAAACCTCCTTAACCAACCCTACCCTTGCCCCCCGCCCACTCCCCCAGATGCAGATCCTTGATAGGGTCCCCTTTGTCTTTGCTTGTTAAATCCTGTTATTTTCCTCATCACATTTACCACCGTTGTAACTATAGTCACCTAGGAAATTATCACTTGTGTCTTTGTCCTCCCATCTAGAAGGCAGGGAACATGTCCATCTTCTTCTCACTGCACATACTCCCAGTACTCACGTAGCATCTGGCTGGCCATAAGAAGTAAATGCTTCTTGAAGGAGTGAATGAGAGGAAGCTTTTTCTCTGGAGAAAGTGGAGAGCCTGGCTTCAGGAGACAGGTTGGCATTGCTGAGCCTGTAAAAATGGCACCCAGCCTGAGTAGAACCCCATGGCCAATAGTGTACAGTGCGCAGAGCCCCGAGCAATGGCAGCCTTCTGGTGTCCTAACCCGTGTTGCAGGATCCTTAGTGACAGACTCTCATTTACCCACACGTGTCCTCAGTACAAATGGTAGAAGACAAGAAGTCTAGTCTTATGCCACATAAGCAGAACCATCTCTAAATACAATGCTTCTTTAGGCTTCAGCAAGGAGTTGGTAAATTAAAGTTTTATATTAACCTCATTTCATATCTCTTTTCATTTAGAGGAAATTGTTTTTAATTTTCTATGCCCATCTGCTTGATGTTTTCTCCACTGACCATATTAAAAGCTTAACTGAATCATTCTATTTTGTTCTAGTTTAGAGGGGGGGGGGAAGGACCCCAATTGATAACATATTAGTTGTATAGTAATTTGTTTTCAAACACTAGATATTTTTTTCAAGAAGGATACTACCAATTTTCTAATGGAGAGCAAAAAATATTTTGTAAGAATATTGTGTTCAAATAAGCAAAATATCTCTTCTTTAATGGTCCTATATAAATTATTTTGTAGGATTGTATTAGACAGCTTGATTGTGAAACGATCTCAGTTTTCCACACTTTTTGAAAGATTCAGGAATTGTGTTTGGGGGCAGGCCATACATTACTTTGTGTGTTGTTTGGCAACATCCTGACCTCTACCCACTAAACACTGGCAGTATGTGTCCAACCCAATGCCAGTTCCATAACCAAAAATATCTCCAGATAGTGTTGAATGGTCAATGAGGCAAAATCACCCCCACAGAAGACCACTGTTAGAGGGTGCTAGATACAAAAGAAAAAGACTGTTTTCTTATCCTTCAAGAAAAGCAGATCCAAATGAGACAAGGCCATCACCAGCCTTTGCATTCATATGTTTTTCCATTGGTCAGTTCAGTCCTCTAAAACCATTTGGGACCAGGTGCAATAGGCTTCATGTAGCCCCACCCCTTGGTAAAAACACAGAACAGGAAATGTCTTTTTAAAACTCTCTCCAATTCAGTGGAGAGAATACTGTGATTGTGACCTACAAGAAGTCCTGACTTGCTCATCCATACAGCAGGGATACAATACTTGGCCCCCCTATCAATGAAGAGGTGGAAGCATCAAATCAAAAGGTACTAAATTTTCTTTTCCAAAGGGAACTAATCAGAGTAATACCTATTGGTATATTTCCCTTTTCTGACAAAATTACTTTACCCTTAAGGAAAAGCTGAGAAACAGGATGAACTCTGATAAGCCAGGCCTGAAAGCAACTACTTCTACTTATAAACATGTAGGTGGTATACGACTAAGATATATAAGCCCTCTGAGCCTCTCTTTCCTCGTCAGTAAAATGATTACAACATCAACCATATGGATTGGGGTATGAATGGGGAATTATGAAAATAGTATTTCAAATTATATGCAAGGTACTTTGTACAAGTGTCGTAAGCACCCACAAAATAACATAAACCCATTAGTCAAGTTTGCTGTTGCTGTCATCATTGTTGATAAATATAGAAAATACCTGTTGTCTGGCTAATTGGAGAGATATTTGAAAGTAGAATTTCCTTTAGAATCCCTAAACCAGAGCTTTTATAGGAACTGTCATACAGATTGCTTTGCCTAAAGCCACTAGGTCTGATAGCCAAGTGGAAGAGTAGTCCTTAATGTGGCTTTGATACCAAGAGCTCTGGTGTATTCAAGTCCATATTCAAAGCATCTAGCATGGTGCATGTCCAAAGAAAGTGCATTCATTCCAATGCTTGACAGGTTACATTTTTGAGTATATGCAAAGTGCCAGAAATAGTTCTAAAATGTGGAAGAAAGAAAAGTGATGAGCAAAAATGGCATAGTCACACCCTCATGGAGATTCCAGTCCTACTGCAAAAATTGCGAAACAAAAGCTCATAGAGAAACAGGCAGCTATCAGAAAAGTCACAGTCTGTTTGGTCTCTAATTTTTGCACTTACGAGAGACTCCTCATTATAAGGCAGTAGTTTTCAACTTTAAAAAACCAACATTGCAAGAGTGATAGATAGTAAATTGCAGATGGCATAGACTCAGTTTCAGAGACAATCAGAAATGGTAAGAAGCATAGTGAGCTTGAGAAGAGACTGTCACTATCAAACAATAAACAATAATATCTTCTCCAAATACTCTTGATATTCTGACTATGTATGAGGAGAATTGATTTTTTATAGTGTTTCATATTATTTGTTATTAATGGATGGAGGATGGTTGACAATTGTAAGGGAGAAGAGTAAAGGTAGCCTGATCCCCAGGAGACTGTCTTATGGACCCCATTTCCTGAGTTTCTGAGTCCAACAAAACTCACCAGACTGTGTGGGTGATACAACACAAGTAGGAAGGTACCTGACTGTGTGGGTGATACCACACAAGTAGGAAGTAGATAATCACCAGTCTATATCTTTGTAAGAACATTTATTTATACTCATTCAAATTTTAGAGGTGGGGGAAAAAAACCTTTTCATTTAATTAGCTTGAGAAGATAGAAAAATCCCCTCTGAATGTTATTAAATATTACTCCTGCAGGAATAAGCCAATTTATTAGGAGTCACTCTGTCTTTTAAATTGGTTAATTGTCTGGAGGACCTGGCTGGAGATAGTCTTAATCTCCTAGATGGCTATGATCAGAGGATCATAACAGATGCTACAAGAGAGATTAAGTCCAAATTATTCCCAACTTTTTTTGTTTTTGCATCTTAAGGCTGAAGAGTCGACAGAACTTTGGGAAAGGATTGAAATGGAGGTAATACTATAGGGAAAGGCAAAGCAAGACAAAGAATATGAAATGCCAAAAGAGTTTTTAGAGGGCCCAGTCTTCAAATACACATTAAACAAAACCCCCAAACGTGCATTATTTGCTTCTGTGTTGGATAATAACTGGACATCTTTAATAAAAAGCCTTCAACATTTTACACATAAGGAAAGGTATAGTCTTGTGGTCTTTATCATATAGGTTTCATAGTTGTCTGGTTTTCCCCTGGCACACTTATAAAAGCAAGTTTAAATTGAATGCTATTTTAATAAGCCTTATGGTACAGTGTTATATATTAGATTCAATTCATTGTTTCCTACCCCATATTTATTTCCCACAGTATACCATTGCTTTTACATTAGACAGTCTACCCTGTAGGGAAAGAAATAGGTCTCAAATATAAAGCTAACCCTTTCTTTTTACAGACATCCTGTAATTAGCTCAAGTTTTCATCTCTTCACAGCAAGATCCTGCTGCACAAAAAAGAAAAGTTTTCTTTTCTCAACATGTTTTTGCCAGATGTTTCTTAAAAAAAAAAAAAGTAAAGGCAAAGTTTTTTGTGTGCACTGGTGCATATGACTTCATCCTTAATGACTGCTTCAAAATGCTCCTCCCCCTTAATTAAGTAAATTAGTTCTCCCCCAGTTCCTTTCTAAAGGACATCTATTGTCTCTGTCTTCACAGTTTCTCAACCTTTCAGAGGTGTCTGGAGGTCCCAAGTGCCCAGGGGAGGAGTCAAACTTTAGCTCCATTCACTCTCACTCCATATTTTCTGCACAACAACCCAGAATAAACACTTTAACATTTTGACAAAGGAAAACTCAAGCAGTGCAAATTAGAATGTGAAACTGCTTCTATCATTCCAGTTAATCTTACATTTCTAATTAAGGAATGATTCTCCACCTCTGCATTGGAATATTATGATAAATTTGCATTAGCGTTAGTGATCAGGCACTGCCTCTTGGTTTTGTTTGAGATAATAGTATTTTCAGCTTTGCTAGGGAGTATCTTTTATGTTTTTAAATATTTTCTGTCCTTGTGAACTTACCTTTCTCCACCATCCACAAAGTTTTATAAGGTTTTGGCCTTTATTAAATACGCTTCAGAAAGAGGATCCAATTAAATACTCTTATATGATAGCTGGCAAAACTGAGAGGAAGAGTTGACCCAATCTCACATCTGCTAGTAACAGATGGCACTGTATTTTCACATGGAAACCCAAAAAATGCCCCTTACCTCATGTTGATGACATAGGCTTGAGTCTTTCATGATCATGGCTCTGTGTACTTCCTATTAGTTGCAAGTCAGTATTCTTTGCTGCAACTATGTATTGAATTGGGCTGATCTAGTCACATGCTGATCTGATAAGTTTCAGATTATAGCATGAGTATAAGCACCTACAAGAACAGGAGAATAGATTTCTTTGGGAGGAAAGGCTTTGTTGGTAATAACTCCAAATCTTAGCTTTCCCTATAATAGATGGTGAAGTTGGGCAAGTGGTTCTATTTCTCTAACCCTCAGTTTTCTCATTTAAAAAAAATGGATCAGTTATAGGACTGTCTCCATAAGGGCCCTGTGAGGAATGATTTGATGAGCATAACAGTGCATAGTACAATACCTGCTATATAGCATACACCTGACTTATGTTTGATTAAAATCCCAGGAGATGGTGACTGGCAGGATCAGAAAGCTGGGGAGGAAAGGAACAGAGGACTATGTTTCACTGATAAGGTTGAGATGTCAAACCTAGGCTACTCTACTTTCCTAGTACTCACCAATATCCCCTACCTTTCGCTCTGAAACATAAGAAAAACTAGACTTCTTGACCCTTTTAAGTTACGAAGGGCTAGTACTGAGACTAGGTTGAGACCAGTAAGACACCTGTGGTGAAAATGAGGAACGACTCTCAGGATCATACAGATGCCAACCCTAACTACCATGGATTTCCATTAAGAGTTTGAACATTCACTCCATCCCAACCCTGGATAAGATCATGTAACAAGATTGGCTCAGTAAGTTGCCTTGGAAGTGACATGTAAGAGCTAGCACTCAGTGATATCCTTTGTTCTCTTCCTCTGTCACAGTGACTAATAAACTTGCCTGTTCTAGATGGTGGAGCTTAGCGGGGATATGAAACAAGGTTTCCCCCACTTCCCCACCAATTTATAACCACATATAGCATGATCAAGAAATAAAATTTTGTAGTATTGATCAACAGATCTAGAGATTGTTATTACAGCAAAACCTAGTCTGTTCTTATGCTTTCTCTTATTTCTGCTATTCCAATCAAAATAAATCATTCCATTTGTGTTACTCTCAGCATGAGTTTGGAACCCAGTCAGAGTGAAGTTTCAGTATTAACACTGATCCTTTCTAGGAGCATTTTCTTCACTGTAACTCAACTTCCTTGACCAATAAAAAGATACCTACAATCCATAATTTGCAGAGTTTCTGTATGGGGCAAGTGGTATCCCTGTTGGTTATAAATGGGGAAAACCTTTCTAAGAAGTTTTTTTGTAGGCAGGAACTACCTCTGTATCCCCAAAGTCTAACCCAGTGTCGAATATTTGACAGATGTTTGTTGATGAAGTGGAATAAGACACTGGTTTATGAATTACAGTGAGTGTTCAAAGAGTAAAAGCTTTGAGTCATCAGCAAACCAAGAAAATGGCCCAGATTTTCTCCTGCCTCCCTGTGAATTTCTTATTCTTTCAGTGCCTGCATCACCTAGGTTGTCAAGGTTACTTCTCATCATCTTTGGAATATTATTAGACTTTGACCCATATTATGTCAAAATTATAGGCAGACCTGGATATGTTTCTCTCCCCTACTGTTTCACTCTTTTTTTCTTATCTGTTTCCCTCATTCTATTGGATTTAAATCTGTAAAAGAGTTTACAGCTTGGTTATTCAACAGAATGAGATATCCTCTGTATTATACTGACTCAGTGGGATTTCAAGGGAACAGATTCATACTATGAACAAGTTGCAAAATTCTTTTCTTGGCATTTAAGTGACTTATCACTTCTTTAAAAATCTGCAGATAGTTTATGGAGCTTCTTTCAAAGTTATGATTAGTTCTCTTAGTTTTAAATCAATTCTCTTAAACTTTGATCACCAATATCACCATCATCATCTCCACAGCTTATTTCTTTGGTCCTGGGTGAGATACTCTGCTAAGCATTTTATGTGCAAGATATCACTTCAAGTTCACCAAAATCTTATGAAAGAATTGCGAGTGTTAGTGCTATAACTACATGTGAAAATACTGAAGTTCAAGTAAGTAAATAACAATCCAAGACACACAGTCACAGCTAATATTAAAACCACATGAGGTTTGACTCCAGATCTTCTTAAATTTCCTTTGTATTGACTATATGATAAAAGTGAAGGGGACCTAAAAGTGGCCCAATTCTTTCCAGTTTCATTAAATTTTATAGTATGTTGTAAAACTGGCAATATTAGTACTCTGAGTATTTCAGTAGGGCTGGGAAGTTAAGGATAATAAATGGTGACCCAGTCTAAGAAAAATACCCTACCCCAATTTCTTTAAAGCCTGGACTTTTAAGAGAACAGGGAGGGGTTGTCATTTGTCAAAGTTGTTTATTGAAAGCATATTCAAATTTGCTTTTAAAAGTATGCATGATGAGACTGAAAGTTAAGAAAATGTACACTAATACTTTTTTCAGTCCAATTAAAAATAGTATTTGTTATGAAATAGACTTTTAAATGCTGGCCTTTTCAAACTGAATTTCTTTAATTGCTGAGATTTGACATTTCATCTATTGGTCATTTTTATTTCCTTATATATGGATAATCTATTCATAAAATTATCATTTTCTACTGAGATATGTATATATGTATATATAACATAATAATGACCATAAATATAGTTTTCAAAAACATTTATATGTTATGGACTTTAAACCTTTGTCAGTATATTGTAAATATTCTCCAAGTTTGTCATTTGTTTTTTCTTTGTTAAAGACATTTTCTGTCTGATGATATTTTTAATTTTTACATTTAAAAGGGAGCTTTGATGCTTCTTATAATAGAGAATTTGATTATCAGAAACTCATTTCACAAATGTATTTCATGCCGGTAACAAGAAGGCAGGGAGCCACTGTATAATTTGTGAAGCAATTTGCCGAAGGTTTCCTGTTAGTCTGTGGGCATCACTAAATAATAGCCATGTGCTGATTTGGCTACCTTCCATGCAAGACCTTACAGCCACACTATCAGTACTCACATCAGTTTGCAATGCCTGGTTGGTCATAATACTTGTTAACACCAGCCCATAAAACAACTGTTACTTTATGGATTTGTTGAAATGTCAAGTGATTTATTGCTGAGAGAAAGAAAAAAAGAGAAGAAATAAAGAAAGCTATAAAGGAGGAAGGAAGGAAAAATTAAAGAACAAAATAAAATGATAATGAACATGTAAAAAAATAAGAAATAGGAAATAAAGTTATTAGGGAAAAAAGGAAGTGTCAGACAAAAGAAACAAGTATAAATGGGAAGAAAAAAGTAAGAATCAAAATATAAATAGAGATGGATGGATGAAAGAATGGTAGGGAGAGAGGGGGGAAGGAGAGACAGAAGGAGGAAGAGAGTAGAGGAAGGAAAAGATAGAGAGAGAGGGAAGGAAGGGAAAATCAAAATGAAAAGCTTCAGGCTAAATCCATTTTAACTGTTCAAAGGACCATAAATTCTAGGGATGAAAGAGAATATAGAGTTTCTTTGAATCTATAGTTATCCTTTTATAGGAAGCAAAACTTAAACCCCAAAAGGCTTGGTAACTTACCTCAAGCTCACACAGCAGGTTCATAATAGAATGAGAACCAGATTCCAGCCTCCTGAATTCCAGTCTAACCTACTTTCTGGAACACAGTAACTCTTTTTTTTCACTGGAAGCTTGGTTTGCGTTGACTTTAACAACATCCAGTATAAATAATACATAAAAAGTGGGTCTTCTGTTGAACAAAATATCTTACCCTGTGTGATTTTAATCATAGCACATTGCCACAACAGAATTTGACCTATAATATGTAAACTTTAAGAAAATAAATAAATGAACTGGACTCACTACTTTAAAAAGGAAGAAGAAGAAAATTGTAAGCTATAACAGAAAGATATATTTCAAAGGAAATGACTGAAGATAACTGAGGGGAAAACTGAAGTCCTTAATGTGACTTAGTAGAACTTTCTTTTCTCTTTCTTTCCTTTTTTTCTTTCTTTTTCCCCCTATACTCACCTGAGAGATATTGTACTGTTTTCTATTGCTATTTGAGGCAAATTGTCAAAGATAGAGAAAAGCAAATGGTTGATGTAGTTGATGTAGTTGCAGTTGAATTTTCATTAAAGTTAGTGTGATCTAAAGTTAAAGATATGACTTTCCTATGGAAGGAAATCAATGGTAACTTGTTGAACATCAAAAGGAAAAGTTATGAATAACTGGAAATCCAAAATATTTCTCTAAATGCCCTTAAATGTTGGAATGATCTCCTTGACTTGATTAAATGCGCTCACCTATTCTTATAACCAGAATGCAAGACTGAGTAAGAACACAGATTTTCTTTCAGTCCCATGATTCTATATGATCCTGTGACTAAAAAAAAAATCTTTTTTGCCCTAATTAACTGGTTACTGCTTTAATTTTCCATTTTACTTTGGCAATGGGGACCTTGTTTTATTCGATTAATTTAGTTTGGATGGCACGCTGCTGTATTAGCTTAGCTGTTCAGAATTTGTGCCAGTGAGGCCAGAGTATTTCATTTTATCTATTTATCCAATAAGTATTAAAGTACTTACCCACCCAGTACTATTTTGGGTATTGTACATACAGTATAAACAGATATTTCCTGCCATCAAAGTTTACACTCTAGTAGGGCAGCCTGGATAAACAAATGAATAAATTGGTATGATAATATGTGATGCATTAGGTAGTAAAAACTGCAATGGTGAAAAATAAAACAAGGGGCAAGAGAGTGAGAGCAGCCTTAATTTTTGGTCAGGTGATAAAGAATGTAGGTAAAATGGTGTGTCTGATGAGGAAACACTTAAGTAAAGACTTGAAAGAGTGAGATATGGGCACATGGGAGGAATAATTACAAATACAAGTGACAAGGCAGAGAAGAGATATTTGGGTGCAAGGCAGAGGTACTATAAGTGTGAGAGATCAGAAAGGCTGGGGGGAGGGGATGGTGAAGGTGCACATCTTGTGAGACTGAATAGGCCTTTGGAAAGATACTGACTCAAACTGTGGGTGAGATGAAAGCTTTACTGGGAAAACCTGACCGGGAAAGCTCCAACAGAGGATGGTCTGTGTTTCCACAACATGCATTAACTGCTGGGTGGAGCACAGCATGTTGAAGGGTCAAGGGCAGGAGCAGAGTGGACACTGAGAGAAGCCACACCTAATATAGGCAGGAGACTGGAGGACTGTGTCGAGGTTACAGTCAGAGTGAAAGAAATATATGACAGGCTCTGGATAAATCTTGAGACCCAGAATAATGGGGATTTCTTCATTTCTTCATTTCTTCTGTTATCTGTTCAAGTAAGTCTCCAATGACCACCATATCCCTCCTTTCCACCTCCTCCCTCCCCTGGCATTGTTGTATGTAGAGCCAATATATTAATACAAGTTGTTGGTCCCAGGACTTATATAATTGATTTTGATCCCCCCCCTTCCCCCCCCCCCCCGTTATATGAGTTAACAGAAAGTGCAGGCTAAGTTTA